>CAUYRH010173825.1:0-56409 GCA_963574655.1 Perodicticus potto
CATTTCCTATGCCTAGGTCAGTTTCTTGTGAATTTCCTAGGCCTGAATTCCATGGATGGACTGTGTCCATTCATTGATACACTCATTCACCTTGCCCACGGTGGAAGGGACTGTATTCATTTGTTTCCTGGCCAAGGAACCCACACACCTATATATACCCTGAGGCTAGAGGCCTAGCGGAGGAGACGGGGAAAGACCGGGAGAGGAACGGAGAGAGCATCTCTCTCCCCACTTGAAATCTCTCCTTCTACCAGGAGCTTTGGTGTTTTCTGTAAATCAATTCTGTCTTACCACAGAGGGGTGGGGGGGGGGGAAATAATGTAATGAAGAATAATAAAATACATATATTTACAAAAAAAAATAAATAAAAGCTCAATGAGATGAAGACAATTCAGAAAAAAAGAAATCATAAAAACAATTTAGGATATGAAAAGGAAATTCACACCTGTAATCCTAGCACTCTGGGAGGCAGGTGGATTGTTCAAGTTCACAAGTTTGAGACCAGTCTGAGCAAGAGTGAGACCCCATCTCTAACTAAAAATAGGAAAACTGAGGCAAGAGGACCACTTGCCTAAGAGTTGGAGGTTGCTGTGAGCTATGATGACACCATGGCATTCTACCCAGGGTGACAGTTTGAGACTCTGTCAAAAAAAAAAAAAGGAGAAAGAAAGAAAGAAAAAGAAAGAACAGGAAATTCACCAAAGAGAGATTTTTTTCAAAAACTGAATAGAAATTATGGTTTAAGAAAAAAGTCACTTAAGGAAACCCAAATACATTTGAAACATTCAACCATAAACTAAATCAGCCAGAAGAAAATAAATCCCAAAATTTGAAGACAGATCTTTTGAAATAAACCATTCAGTCAAAAATAAACAACAAAAACAAATAAAATAGAATCCACAAATCCTCTGTAACATTTGCAAAAACATAAAAGAACCAAATTTATGAATTCTCAATATCCCCAAGGACAAAGAAAAACAGAAAGGATTAGAAAACCTATTTAATGAAATACAGGATAAAAACTTCCCAAGTCTAATAAATCACTTATAAATAAAATCCTATCAGAATAACACTGGATTTCTCAGCAAAATCTTACAAGCCAGAAGATATTGAGATGTACACTCAAAGTGTTGAAAGAAACAACACCCCTGAATATTATACCAAAAAAAATTATCCTTTATACCTGAGAAATAAAGTCATCCCCAGACAAGCAAAGCTGGGGAATTGATCACCACAACCAGAAATGCTCAAGAGAGTCCTAAATCTAGAAGCAAAAGGACGACATTTACTAACACGAAGACACACAAAAGTACTTACTGGTAAAACAAGGAAGAGAAAGGACTCAAACGGTACCACTACAGAAATATACCAAACCCCAAAGACAAATAATAAGAGACAAAGGATGCACGTATCAAGCAACCAGAAAACAGTTAATAGTATGACCAGAACAAAGTCTCACATAACAATAACTATCACGAATGTAAATGCATTAAATTTTCCACCTAAAAGATAGAATAGCTGAATAGATAAGAAATGTGATCTAATTATATGATACTTATAAGAGACTCAGTTTACCATAAAAGACACATATAACCTAAACACAAAGGAATGTAAAAAGATATTCCATGCAAATGGAAATGGAAAGTGAGGAGGGGTAGCTGTACTTATATCAGAAAAAAACAGACACTAGATCAAAATCAGTTTTAAAAAAAAGACAAGGTCACTCTATAATGAAAAATGTACTAATCCTGCAAGAGAATATAACAATCTAAATATATATGCACCCAACAGTGGATTATCCAGATTTATAAAGCAAATATTACTTGCTCTACAGAGAGAGACAGACCGAAATACAATAATAGTAGAGGATTTCAATACTCTATTTTTAGAATTAGACAGAAAATCAGCAAAGAAATCTAGCATTTAAACTAGACTTTAGATCAAATGGATTTGACAGACATTTATAGGACATTCTATCCAACAACTGCAGAATATACATCTTTTCATCAGCACATGGAACATTCTCCAAAATAGACCATATATTAGGCCACAAAAGAAGTCTCAACAAATTTTTAAAGATCAAAGTCATGTCAAATATCTTCTCAGACCATAACAATATAAAAGTAGAAATCAATACCAAGAGGACATTGGGAACTATACAAATACATGGAAATTAAACAACATGCTCCTGAATTACCATGGAATCATTGAAAAAATTAAGATGAAAATAAAAAAATTCCTTGAGACAAATAAAAATAAAAACACAACATACCAAAACTTGTGAAATATAACAGTGGTAAGAGAGAAGTTAAAAGCTTACATCAAAAAAGGAGAAACATTACTAACAATCTAACAATGCACATTAAGGAACTAGAAAAGCAAAAACTAACCAAATTTAAAATTAGCAGAAGAAAATAAATAATAAAGATAATGCAGAATTAAATGGAGACAAAAAATAATACAAAGGGTCAACAAAAGTAGAGATGCAATACAAAAAGGACCAATGGAATGAAAAATTAGTTCTCTGAAAAGATAAAGAAAGTCAATAAGTTGTTAAAACTCTAGCCAAACTAATCAAGAAGAGATGAAAAGAAGATTCAAACTTTAAAAATCAGAGATTAAAAAGGAGACATTAAAACTGACATAACAGAAATACAAAAGACCATCAGAGACTATTATGAACAATTATACACTGACAAACTGAAAGATATAGAGGAAATAAATAAATTCCTGGAAACATATGATCTACCAAATTGAATCAGGAATAAGTAAAACTTGAACAGATCAATAACAAGTAGTAAGATTTAATAAGAAATAAAAGTCCTCCAACCAAGAAAAGCCCAGTACTGAATGGCTTCACAAATTCTACCAAAAGTATAAAGAAAAATACCAATCTTCATGAAAGTATACTGAAAAAAATCAAAGAAGAAGGAATTCTCCATAACTCATTCTCCAAATCCAGCATTGATGCTAAAATCAAAACCAGATAAGAACACTCCAAAAAAAGAAAACTACAAGCCGATATTCCTGGTGAACATAGATGCAAAATCCTCAACGAAATGTTAGCAATCCAAATGCAACAGCACACTGAAAAGATAGTATGTGAACATCAGGTGGATAGTTGGACATATACAAATCAATAAACATGATACATTGCAGGCAGAATGGTGACCAAAGACTCCATTCTTGGCAAGGGAAAACACCCCCAGAAAAAGAAGAAACAAAAACCATATGATCATTTCAACAGACTCAGAAAAAGATTTGATAAAATTCAACATCCCTTCATGATAAAAGCTCTCAACAAACTAGGCACAGAAGGAACACACCACAACTTAAGAAAGGCCATATACAACAAACTCACACCTAACATTAGACATGTACTGAAAGGGGGAAAGTTGAAAGATCTGAAACAAGACATAGGATGCCCACTTTTCTCATTTCTATTTGACATAGTACTGGAAGTCCTAGCCAGAGAAATTAGACAAAAGAAAGAAAGAAAAGGCATCTCAGTTGAAAAAGAGGAAGTTAAATTGACTTCTTTGATCGTGATATAATCTTATATCTAAAAAAACTTCAAGATTCCACCAAAAAAATTAGATTTGATAAAAGCATTCAATAAAGTTGCAGAATACAAAAATCAAGGTGCAAAAATTAGTAACATAGAATATTGTATCCTCATTTATAAGTGAAATATGTTTGTAATTACCCTTTATAACAATATATTTTCTCCAATTTTGATATCAGGTGTATCCAGATCAAATAGAATGATTTTGAAATATTTCTTCTTTTTCTTTTGTCTGTAATATTTGGCATGATCTGTTTTTTGAAACTATCTTTTACTTTTATTTATATAATATTAGTTGTCTATTTTTTTGTGACTTTGGAAAAAAAATAAGAAGTTAACTGATGACTTCATACTGAGCCTCAGAATTAAAGCATTCTATAATAGACATACTCTTAAGACAATGTGAACATTACTTTCTTTGCATTATTATTATTAATATTGCTTAATTATTTTTTTTTTTTTTTGAGACAGAGTCTCAAGCTGTCACCTTGGATAGAGTGCTGTGGCATCACAGCTCATAGAAACCTCCAATTCCTGGGCTCAAGCGAGTCTCTTGCCTCTGCCTCCCAAGTAGCTGGGATTACAGGAACCAGCCACAGCGCCCAGCCATTTTTTGGTTGCAGCCGTCATTGTTGTTTGGAGGGCCCAGTCTGGATTTGAACCCGACAGCTCAGGTGTACGTGGCTGGCACCTTAGCCCGTTGAGCCACAGGCGCCCAGCCAATAATGCTTAATATTTTGATGCAGTAATTGTCTGTTTTCTTTTCTGAATGCATTTATTTCCATTCATTCTTTACAAGGTTTCTGTTTCTAGTCCTTATCTTAAACATTGTTATTGTTATTAAATTTTAAGCCTTTTTAATTCTGTGAAGGCAAAAAGAGGAAACCTAATAAACACATGTATATGTAAAAAAAAAAAAATGTTCAACATTCCTAATCATCAGAACAATTCAATAAAATCCACGATGAAGTAACATCCTATCCCACTTAGAATATCTATTGTTAAAAAGACAAAAAATATTATAACATGTTTGGCAAGGATGCATAGAAAAGGGAACTCTTACATACTGTTGGTGGAGATGAAAACCAGTATAGCCTGTATGGATAACAGTATGGGGATTTCTGAAAAAACTAAAAATAGCAATGCCATCTAATCCAGCAATTCCACTACTGGGTATCTATCCAAAGGAAAATAAATCAATTGATCAAAGGGATACCTGCATTTGCATGTTTATCACAGCACCATTCACAATAGCAAAGATATGAAATCAACTGAAGTGTCCATCAGCAGGTGAATGGATAAAGAAACTGTAGCATATATACTACATACTAAATGCTATTCAGCCATGAAAAGAATAAAATCACATCATTTGTAGCAAAATGGATAGAACTGGAAGTCATTATTTTAA
Organism: Perodicticus potto; assembly: GCA_963574655.1. Taxonomy (NCBI): domain Eukaryota; kingdom Metazoa; phylum Chordata; class Mammalia; order Primates; family Lorisidae; genus Perodicticus; species Perodicticus potto. Next base: position 4,974 of record CAUYRH010173825.1, read on the forward strand.
GTCAAAAAAGACAAAATTTTAAGACAAAAAAGACAAATACCATGAATTCTCACTTGTACATGGGAGCTAAAACTTTCAAACATGTGGAGGTAGAGAGTGAAAAAATCGATAACAGAGACCAGAAAGGATGAGGGAAGTGGGGAGGGTGAAGAGAGATGCGTTAAAGGGTACAAATATACGCAAGATAGAAAGATTACATTCATTGTTTGGTAGAAAAGGATGACTACACTTAACAAAAATGTGTTGTACCCAGGTGATGGACACCTCAGAAACCCTGACTTGGTCACCACGTGTTAAATACATGCCCATAATTTTACACAAATTAAAAAGGAAATGGATATGTTGTTCTAGTGAGAGGGAGGAAAAAGCATTGTTCACCTAAATACTAAGTAACATGAATATCAATTAATTAACATAATAAATACTGTATGTTTAATGTATAACTACAGATGAATCTGACTAGCTGCAAAAAGCCTAGATTAGGCATAGTAACCATCACGTGGATGTAGAGAAATCCAACATCCACGTCACTGGAGATACAGCCAGCTCCATTCTGTGCTAAATCAAGTACCAGCTGATGGAAAAGCAATGAATCATTAACTTAGTTTTCTCTGAGTGATGAAGAAACAGATTGTATGTGTTAATTCATCTACTTAAAATGGAAATATTTTGAAGATTTTTAAAAAGGAAAGTTGGATCTCAAAAGACAAATAAATGCAGATTCGGGGGACTAGTTTATATTTGAAAAATGCTGGGTGTGTCTACATTCACCTTACTGATGACTGCAACCAATTAAGTAATTTAATGGACAAAACTTGTTAGTAGGACAGAACTGGAAACAAATTATTTTTTTTCTGACATTTTTCTATTAGAGATATTAAGGAACAATTGACGTCTCTTGGAAAAGAATAAAGACAACACCCTTTTTGGCAATCAGTGGTGTATTTTCTTTGGTTTGATTTTCCCTGGTTTTCCATGGCAAACAGAGTTTGCTTGAAGATGCCTGTCCCTGAACTGCCTGGCTATTCTCCATGGGAACAAGAGTTCCCTGTTTGGTGATAATTCTGGTTTACCACAACGAGTGGGGGTGACATCGTGAGATCTATGAGGCCTGTCCCCCAAGGGCAGTGACCATCCCAAACTGATGAACCTTAGAATGAGAAAATGTTCTCCATTACCAAAAGCAAAACAGAGAACCAGGAGGAAAAAGAAAGCCGTAGGTCTAAGGTTGCAGTTGTGGTTGGTTCTGCTGCTTTGTGAAAAATATATTGTGGAGAACACAATCCTTTTGTCTCAATGGGCATCTCACAAGGCCTATACAGCAAGGTCCAAAGATGCTGCATGTATGAGGAAAATAATACAGAAGCCTAATTCAGTTACTATTTCAATGTTCAACAAAGAAATGTGGCTGTTTGGAAAACTCTCCTGACTACAAAGGAATCATCTGGGACTAATTATGATATCTAGCCTTATTTAACACTATCGTTTCATTTTGTGTTTTGAGCTTCTCTAATGTAATCAGTCAAGGTTTTCCCTGTTGCTACCTTAATCCCATATATATTTTGGGATATACATGTAAACTCCAAAGCTTTTACAGAGTTGTGCCAGATGACAGCTACCAGTGGCAGAAAGTTACAAAATTCTCTCGGATTTTTTTTTAAACTGAAAGGCACTTTCTAAGTCTTCCTCAACAGATAATAGTAATAGCTCCAGAACAAACTAGTAGCTTACATCATTGTAGAATCACATCTGGACACCACAAATGAAGCACAAGCTCGTCCCCGTGAGTGTATGAGCTGCTTGCATTCAGGAAACATTATGGATCCAGAATCAAGTGAGGTGCTGCCCTCAGGGGAAGACCCCCCAAGGGAGTCATGAGGTCACACAGAGCTTGTACGTCATTCCTTCCTCCCAAAGAGAGATGCAACTACATTAAATAAATCCTTGCTCTTCCAGGCTGCTGTCTGGAGGTACTTGGCTTTGTGGTGGCATCTTTCCTGTTCAGCTATATTTAAATGTTCATTTTTTGAAAGAATAGGTTTAAAGAGGTTTCAGAATTCTCTGAAGTCCTTCTACTTTTCCTTTTTTCCAGTTACTAGCTAAAAACTGAATTTGGAAAAAAGATAACATGAGTTTGGGTGGAAAACTCTTGAATCATAAGGAGAGACAAGATGTCTTCCTAAGAGAGCAGGAAGACTGTTACCCTCTTTTATTGTAGAGTGGTTTCCTTTTCCCACAAATAGCTCTGGTCAATATGTTGAGGACAATCTAATGACTGCGGGATTTGTGAACAAGTCTTTTGAGTGTCCCCTTCTTTCCTGCTGGCCACTTCCCTACCCCCAAGTCTGGCAGACCCAGGCAAAGGAAAGGAAAGGATAACTTGACTACTTGTAGATTCTCTGGCAAAAGGCTTAGTGAAGGACAAAGTTCAATCCAATTTCTAAAATAAATTTTTCAAGCATTATTGGTACAAACTCAGTCTGTTCCCCATTACCACAGATACCGGGAACTAAGTGTAATTTTGCTTCTATTTGATTCCCCATAAGGACAAAACCACACTTTTAATACCAACACATGCACATTCTAACATTACAGTAAATGTTTTTCTGACGCACTTACTGATTCACCAAAAAAAAAAAAAAAGAGAAAGAGAGAGAAAAATTAAAACATTTGGCTAAGGCTTAGTTACTTTACTGAGAATCAGTAATATTTCAGAAAGTGGTACAATGTAAAAATTACTAAATCCATTCTTTAAAGACCCTCAGGTTAGAGTTTGAATTACTAGAAAAAGAAAGAAATGCAAATTGTTTATTATATTCACATGCACAGTAAATTCAAAAAATTGTACTTGTTTCAAGAACCATATGGGACAGACTTTCTTTTCATCAGGAGTGGTTTTGCTTGTTGTGCCAAGAGCTAAAAAGATGTTTTTAATAAACAAAGCCAGTTTGTTATACAATCTGTCTGGATTTAGCTTGTAAGAGAGATGAAAATCCCTTGGGTAGGAAATAGAGGGTGATGGGGGAATTGTCTGAGATGATAGAAAAGTAGTACAAAAAACACAGAGATGGTGATCAAAGATTCCAGAGGGAATCATCTTTAACTCATGGTGGCTAGAATTCATTTGCATAAATCAGTGAAAAGCCATTGGGTGTTACTGGGGCTCCTTTTGGAAATGCGACCATATTTTTTATGAGAGGGAATGTGAAAATGAAAGAAGTGTTGCAAACGTGTTTCCTAGATACCTAAATTTGGTGCAAGTGAGGAATTCACCGAATGTCAGCCTGAGAGGATCTCAGAGAATGTGACTGCTCTTTGAATGTGACTTTGAACTGAACCTGACTCAGAAGCTAGGTAAAAAGAGTTCTAAGGAAGGAGAATGATCTGGAGGGGACCACCCATGTGTGTTTCACTAGAACAGGTTTCAAAAAAGAGATATCAAAAACGAATGCCATACCATGATGGGGTTTTCAAGTCCACGATGAAATGAGAAAATAAAGTAGAGCACTTTTCATAAAGTTAAAGGAATTCATTTTAAGAGCCAATCTTTTATGGTAAGATTACATGTGCCCTTCCTCTACAGGATGGCCATAAAGTTCGTGTGCAATTGAAATAGTCACAACTCTTTAAAACTATAGTTTCTTTTTTTTCAGAATGTTTATTTAATAACGAAATCCTTCGTAAAACATCAAAAATGAATTAGCATTATATTGTAAAGATGATCAAAATAAGTCTTAGAATATGAAAAAAAGAACATGATCCAAAGAGCAGCACAAGTCTCCCCTCTTTCGGAGCCAAAGGAATAGAAAATCAACACCGAGAAATTAACGGACCTGCCGTATCGATTCAACGAGATGCACAGAAACTGTTGTTGACAGGGATGGTCCCGAGAGTCACAGTCGTGAAAGGTAATGAGGTGCCTTGAAATTTTCACTTGAAAATTTTGTGAAAGCTCATTAATTGTCCTAAAATTATAGTTTTTAAATGATGTAAAGCATATTTCAACTTGAGATATGCTTTAATATATTAGAGTGGACCACAAGAAATTGCCACCGTTCAACTGTTTTGACCTATTAAAGTGAGAATTTACTAGTTTTCAATCTGACATTAAATGATGATGATTTATGGATCTTATGTGACAAAATAAAGACCTAGTAACCATATGTCGGTGCCCAGATTTGTTTTTGAAAACATTTTATTCCCTAAAATCCAGAGGAATAATCGTTAACTATAGACTGCTACCACAGGGGTTCTTAACTGACAGCCTTCTAGATTTTGACAACTGTAAAATGAAAGAAAAAAAAATGGAAAACTGGCCCAGAACATTACAGACACTGGGAACTGGCTCTAGGAGAAAGACAGGCTGGAATTCCTGCATCTTTGGGCACCATGAGCACCACAGACTTGTGAAACGGAGACCTGGGCTGAAAAGGTCTTCCCAACCCCCCACCCCCGCCTGTCAGCTCAAGGGGAAAGGGATTTGCTGACCATGACCATTCATTTTCCTCCAACAGAAGAATATAGAATTTGGTCCCTCACAGGACAGCACAGGTAAATAATCTACTAGGAACTTGATAGGTGAGGAGTTGCAGAAACTCAGAGCCAGTCCTCCGATTCTTACAAGAGGCAGATCCAAAGCCAAGAACAAGGTGATTTCATTAACTTCACCAGTCACTGCCCTAGCACCCCTGACAGTACCACAGCCGACCAATCAGATTCTCTCTGAATTGAATTTGGCTCCGTGGAAGGTGAGCTGGGAGGCCCTACAGAGAATGGGCTGCTGTTTTGGAATAGGCACAAAAAAAGCTGTGTGCAGAGAACAGAAGAGAGAAAAAAAATGAAACAAGTGAAGAAGTGATGAGAACTCTTCTACCAAAGAAAAAGAGATGGAAAGACAACGAGGGAGAGGAAGTCGCTCCTTCCAGGCTATTCCAGGCTGGATCCAGTCACCCAGGAAGACCCAGCTGAGTCTTGGGATCCATGCCACAGCCCTGAGACTAAGTTTTCTTGCTTATGTGAACTTGTGGGGTTTCTGAGTCTTATAAACAAAAGATCCTTGCTGAGTTATAAGTGATCTATTTAGGGGAAGAAGAATGGTATTATAAGCAGAAGTGGAGGAGGGTAATAGCAACCTGACTCCTTTAACTGGGACTCATAAACCTGGAAATCAAGGGACATAAACAGGGGCAGCCCTCTCACTCGTACCCCCAGGGACTCACTGACAAAGGTTTTGCTTCCCATGCCTGCCACTTTAACCTTGGCTCGTTTGGCTTTCCTATTTCCAAAGGAAGAAATGCTTCTACCAAGAAGAAAAACAATTCTATTCAACTAGAAGCTGAGATTGCCACATAGCCACTTTGGGGTCCTCATGCCTGTGAGTTGACGGGCAAATCCAGTGGTTCTCAACTGGGAATATTTTTTTTGTCTCCTGGGGGATGTTTGCAATGTCTGGGGACACTTTTGGTCATTACAACTGGGGAAGGGACTGCTACTAAATACTGTCTCATGGTGAAAGGTCAAGGACACTGCTAACATCCTACGATGCATGGAATGTCCTTGCCCTCCCCAACTTTACATTCATCCTCCCTTCCCAGATGCGTACCCTTCACACTTCAACTTCTACCATCAGACATGAAGACAACAAGCTCCCAGACTAAGCAGCTTCCATAAGGGTGCATTATATCAAACCTCTATTTGAGGTTAATATATGCTTGCATATTTAAATGTGTGGACACACACACTTATTCATGCACACACATTTATACAGACTCATTCCATGGCCCCGAAAGTGCCCATAGTATATGTTCTCATGATTGTATATTTTTTGCAACACTTGTAAAAATAAGCTATTTTGAACACAGGCAACTTTTGAATTTTTAATTAATTAAAATTTATTTTCACTTTCTTAATAAAGAATGACCTTCATGCTTAGTTTATGTTTATAATGTTTATAATTTTATATCCATTTTCCTAAAGGGGGCCTTCTAAATAATATGTGCTTCAAAATCTACATCCGTCTACAACCTCCTCCTCCTGCACTTGGGGTCAGTTTGGTGCTGTTTTCCTTGAAAACACATGGGACAATTCTTTTGCAGCTGGAAGATGAAATAGATACAGACTGCAAACAAATGGAGAAGGCCGGCAAGTTCCGAGTTCTTGCCACAGGCATTTAAACATTAAGCGAATTTGGGCAATTTAGTCTCCATCCTTAATGCATTAAGGAACTGTCACTGCAAAGAGGGCCGTACTGGCAAATCAGGCTCAGGCTGAATATGCACATCCTCAACAAGAAAAGGGATGGGACTAAGGGCACAGCAGCTGAAGAAAGACACTGAGGGCTAATTAAGGTCAGGACATTTATCAAAATCTTCAGAAGCATATTTACTGGGCCCTGCACCCTCCCAAGAGCAGAAAATTAATAATGTATAAGGAGATTCTCAGATCTCACTGGAATGATTTATCAAGGTGGAAATGGAAAGTGCCTTGTTTAAGGAGAAGACTGAGACTGTTGAGTAGGTTTCTAGGTTCATACCTCGTACAAAGGTGGCAACAAACTTCTAAGGCCAGAGACAAATTTTTCTCAGAATGATGCCATTGCTGGATAAAGATGAACGCCTTGGGAAACACTTTATCTGTGCAATATAATAGGAAATAAAATTTAGCACCTCAACCAAAAACTGGGACGATATGCATTCTATAGCCAAGTATTTTGCAAAGAACAAAAAAAATTTCTTCATGTTTCTAAGCTTTTCTGTGATCACTTTTACTTTGAAAAGCAAGCTTGTACCTGTTAGGACCCAAACTTACATATTTTTCAAAACATCTTTTATGTTTTTTGATATGGTAAAACACTATCTTACACATATAACAGGATGGCTGGAGGCACAGCGGATAGAGAAAGAGCTGTAATTAACCTGGCTGCAGTTTGAGCTGAATGGCTTTTTTAAAAAAGGAATTCTTACGGGAGAGAAAGGCTCTATTCTGTAAGAACAATACCAAAGTGAGCATGTTGGTCATGGAGGGTGAGATTCTCAGGGTCCAACCTCCATAAGAGAGTTCCAATAAAGAAGAATCAACTCATTCTAATAGGCCAGGCACAGTAGCTCATGCCTGTAATCCCAGCCCTCTGGGAGGCCGAAGCTAGTGGATTGTCTGAGCTCATGGATTCAAGACCAGCCTACCCCAGAGCGAGATCCCATCTCTAAAAATAGCTGAGCGTTGTGGTGGATGCCTGTAGATCCAGCTACTGAGGAGGCTAAGGCAAAAGGATCACTTCAGCCCAAAAGTTTGAGGTTTCTGTGAGCTATGATGCCACCGCACTCTACCCAGGGTAATAAATTGAGACTCTGTCTCAAAAAAAAAAGAAAGAAAGAAAAAATCGTTCTACATAATAACAAAGAATTTAAAGCCTCTCATTTTGGACTGGGGAGAGAAGGGTCTGTAGGTCCTTAAGACTAGGCAGAAACATAAAGAACTGGGGTGGGGGGAGAATAGGGAGGTCTCCAATATGCTAAAAGTTTAGGGCCAAAAGAGGAACGTGGCCAGTGACATGAATAAGCATTAAACTGCCTTGAACAGAGAATGGGGGATTATCTCCCGCCCTAGGCTGTAATTACCCTGCTATTCCTCAACTTGGAGTCAAAGTCTGCGACACTCGGCCAACTTAAGGCAGCCACTTCGGGAACTGAGAGCAAAGGGGAAGATGAGGCCCCCAGAGGGCTGGCTGAAAACTGCCAGAGGCGAGAAATCAGAACAAGAAGACCCAGCCAGAGGGTGAGTCGCCCACCTCAGGCCTTCGCAGCTCTGTTGGGAGCAGCCTGTTTCTCACAAAGGGACTCCAGCTACTCTGCTGGGACAGTCAACTAAAGGCAGAGGCCAGGAGGCCAGAGGATTTACAAACATTTAGATGGCTAGCATCAGAGTGACATGTGTTGGGAAATAACTCAGATCCACTAAATCTGCCCACCTACACTTGCTCTATTTTTCCTCAATAAAAATATCAGAAGGTCCAAACCACATTTTAAATTCCATTTCTTGGGAACTACAGATTTCCCTTTAGGATTATTTGGTTCTCATAAAATGTTGACCTCAGTAGCAAAAGTATCACATAGCAAACATTGTAAGTTGGATCATACAAAGAGAAATCTGAAACAAGAGCAAGTTGGTTCAAAGAGTCCCCTAGAAAAGCAGGTCGATTTATCTCACTAATTATCTTTGCAGCCCTGAGGTGTGAGGTCAAGGCTAGAGGTAGAAGGGACAGCTGTTCAATGTTCTGCCCAGAAGGTTGTGTTCCTTTTGTGTGTCTCCAGGGAGGAGGATAAGAGGCTTCTTTGTCCCTCTCCCCCCACTCACTCAAGGGAATCCTGTAACACTGTTGAGCATCTGAAAACTCAACTCCCTGGAATGCACAGTCGAACCTCTAAGTTGACCACCCAAAGACTGTAACAAAGCGGCCAACATACAGAGGTGGTCAACATAAGGAACTAGAGCCACTGTACTGATACCTACAAGTAGTGTCTGTCAGGTCTATGAAAATTAGCTCAACTTAAGGAGGTTTTACTGTATTCATTTAACCTTTCCCTATACCCTGGTTCCTTCCTCCTACTCCACAGACTCCCAACTGCAGAGGCAATCAACTTAGTGGAGTGCCCATGCAACTTGTCAGCAGTGATTTCTGTATGCTGTTTACCTAAATTAGTCTTCAAGAGCTGCCCTGTAGTATCACGCTCACATTCCACTAGGCTTTATGGAGTAAGAAAACCCTAGTTCACTGCTTGGGACTTGTCTATAGCCTGAACCATGTTTCAACTACCCATAGCCAGGGCTCTTGAGGGAAGATGGGGCTATAGATCTCTGGAAACTGAGACCTGGGGTAACAAGGTGTGGGTATTTCCACGGGAGTGTACTAGGTGTGTGAACATCGTTGTCCACCATGTTGCCCCCGGCAAAACAAATGACAAAAATCTCAGAGCCACTGCCTTCCCCTATGATCTGGTCATTTCTTCCCTCTTATTAAAATCTAATTAAAATTGTTACCCTAAGGCTTGGCGCCTGTAGCACAGTGATTCACCTGCAAGGCTGGTGAATTTGCCTGCGAGGCTGGCAGGTTCGAACCCAGCCCAGGCCAGCTAAACAATGATGACAACTGCCACACAAAAACCACCCAGGCATTGTGGCAGTTGCCTGTAGTTCCACCTACTTGGGAGGCTGAGGCAAGAGAATCGCTTAAGCCCAAGAGTTTGAGGTTGCTGTGAGCTGTGATACCACGGCACTCTACCTCAGGTGACATAGTGAGACTCTGCCTCAAAAAAAATAAAAATTGTTACCTTAAGTCTTTTCTGAAAGACTGTAAAACTGCTACATGTAAAACAAACAAAGCAACTTACTAATTTCAGTTTGCCTAAAACTCTGTATAAGTCTGTTTCCAATAGGAAACAGATGGCACCCTCAAATTATAATAATTTAAGGAGAGTTTATTTTAAAAGAGGCCATTTATAAAGCTTCCAGCAGGGCAAAGGATAACATGAGGGAGAGTGCAGCCACCTGGGGCCTTATAGCATTGGAGTCGGCATCCCTGAGTCCCAGGTGACAGGGGAAGAAGTTACTGAAATGAAAGAACATCGCGCAGAGAAGCCATTTGGAAAGGAACAGAGAACCTCAGAGAAAGGGTGTGCCTGGTCCAGGGTATTCCCTCTGGGAGAAGATCAGGGGAATAAATGCCCTGAGCTGGCTCCACGCCCTCTTTTCCACAGAGTGTGATGTTCATCAGTGATTTCCTATTGGGAAGGAATGCAATAAACAATAAATACTTTTAGTTCTTGTCTTACTTGATCTCTCTCCAGCATCGGACATGGTTGGCTGCTCCCTTCATCTTGAAAGACTTTCCCCCACCCCTTGGATTTCTGGGCACTATTTCTCCCTGGTTTGCCTTCTTCCTCTTTGATTACGCCAACTTGGGCTTCTTTACAGATTTGCTCTTCTCGTCCTCCTCCACACAGGACTGCGTCCTTCTTGAGTCATCTCATTTATTTCTCCATCACTACTAACTAGTTTTCACCTTTCCCCATATGCCTATTAATACTTGTCTTAGTTTGGGTTTCCTCGGAAGCAGATCCCGAGACAGGGGTTTGAATGCAAGTAGTTTATCTTGGTGGTGATGCCAGGAAACACCGTCAGGGGAGCATGGAAGTGAGATGGGAAAGAGAAGGGAACCATAAAGTGAACGTCCATAAGCAAGATGCCACAATGATCCAAAGAGCTTAGTCCGGCTTCGGAACTCCAGGAAAGAGTCTAAAACAGTCTCTAGATTACCCCAGGGAAAGGGCAAATGGGCTGGGCCTTTACACACAGTTCCTGAGAGTCACTGTTTGAGGGCTCCTCCCAGAGGCCATTCATTCCTCAGCACTTCCAGTCTGCCAGGAACTCAGATAAAAGAGCCCCTGAAGACAGTTACTGGCAGTGAAAAGATGGGCTAGAATGCACCGAAATGGTTAAGAGCCAAAAGAATACAGGTGGGGCCTGAACACCTGCTACATTTCTAAATAGCTGTCCTTTTTGGTCACAGATCCATACACCCCACTGCCTGCTTGGACCTCCATTATAGGACCTGCCCCTGGGGCCCTCCGATTTCCACGCTCTGACTGCAGAGACAGACACCACCACCCATCCTCACAGCCTTCCAAATCACATCCCTAGCAGTCATGCATGACTTGCCAATTGGTCACTGATCTGGTACTTTCCAAGCTCCTACATCCTACTGCACTGTCTTAGTTTAGGTCTTACTGTTTTTTGCCTAAACAATTGCAACAATCTCCTAGTTGGCATTCCTGTCTCTGTTCTGTTTGCACCTTCACACCATGCTCTAAATCCTCCAAATCTCAAGAGCCTGTCCATTGCCTTGAGTCAAGCTGCTCAGTCCTTAGGTGAGTACTGAGCTCTGGTTCAGTCACAGTTTCCAGCTTCTTCAATCCTCAAAATACCTCCTGTGTGTCTCCCCAAATGCACGTATTCACAGTTCTCCATACCAGACCAAGTCTGTGCCTATGTGTTTCCACGTGACACATCTGTCCTTCTCCACTCGCCTGCCTGGTTAACTCCCACTTCTGTCAAATGTTACTTTCATTTTGTTACTTGCCAATTTACTTGCCATTTAGTTGCAGACCTCCCAGGCAGACGGATATCTCTTAGTCTACACTTCTGTAGCACTAACAATTACAGAGTAACGGTCCCATGCCTATCTACTGTGTAGTAAAGCTATCCACGGAACAGTGTAGGTTCTTTACCAGAAGATCAGAACATACCAGAAGTGATGCAAAAAGTACAGACCCAATAGAAACACATAAAATTGTTCATGATGATGCACAGCATTACACAGAAAGACCAAGGACCCTTTCTTAAGCAGTTCTTCTTCAAACAATCTGAGTAATGAACAGATTCGCTTTAAGAATCCACTATTAGGGCTCAGGTAAGGATTTTTATATCAACCTATAATAGATTAATCATTATCATTATGATACAGATCAAAGCACTTCAGTGGACTGTCCAGTATCGCATGTCATTGATCAGTTTCTTATTAACAAATTTAGCCTAATCTGATTAACACTCTGCCCTTCAGCCTTTTAAGATTCCTGTCACTACCTGAGCTCCACCCCACCAGGATCTCAGCATCCCTGTGGAGGCCAGGATCCTGTTTCAAGGGTGACCTCTCCTACTTTCATCGATAGCCCACAGAGGACTGCCACTAGAGTATGTTTCAAAAGCGTTAATGCTATGTCCCCATGTATTCCTTAGTGCTATGACAAAGGGCATGTGTCTGGGCCTTTACAGAGGAAAATGGTCTGGGGAGGCAGAGCAGTTCACACATGGTAAACTCATTCCTACATCCCAATTCTCTAAGTTATTACATTTCTTTCTCTATATAATATCAAGAAATTTCTAATCTCTCCACTTCATTTTAGTGTATGCCCGAGCGAACTGTTAAACACTCTCAGGTGCTCCAGGCAGCACATTCAATCTAAAATCTCCAGTAAAAGAACCCATATCGGAAAATTCAGCCTGATCTTAAGTTATACGCCTCACTCCCTGGGCTCACACCTCAGAATCCATTCTCACATATACTCTCCCAAATCTATTGTTGTAGCATTTAGAAAAATTTTTGCAATTTTTATTTTAGTTTTTCAATTTCATTCCTCCAGACTCAACTCTGCAATTGGTTCCCTGGGACATGCCTGCATGTGCCTCTAGTTACCTAACGGCAATCAGGAAAATTGGTACCCCCTGGCAAGATAACCATTTCTGATGAGGTCATTCCCGAGTCTTCAAGCAAGGCAGAAATAGCTTCATCTCACAGGAGTTGCTTCTACTAATAAGAAAAACTAAGTGAAGTTTGGGACTTTGATATTCTTTTTTTTTTTTTGAGACAGAGCCTCAAGCTGTCACCCTGGGCAGAGTGCCATGGCATCACAGCTCACAGCAACCTCCAATTCCTGGGCTCAAGCGAGTCTCTTGCCTCTGCCTCCCAAGTAGCTGGAACTACAGGCGCCCACCACAACGCCCGGCCATTTTTTGGTTGCAACCATCATTGTTGTTTGGCGGGCCCAGGCTGGATTCGAACCTGCCAGCTCAGGTGTACGTGGCTGGCGCCTTAGCCCGTTGAGCCACAGGTGCCAGGGACTTTGATATTCTTAAAGTTGTCTAAATCCTCCTGGAAGTTCAAAGTTCTTCTATTTTGTAATGAATAACTTTCTATCTTTATGTTTATATACGAGACCTGGCAAGAGTATGAATTCCACCTGCAGTGCAGGTTTGCAATTTGCAGGGTCAGACCTGTGTCTGATTTTCAACTATGTGAGTCCTTTGACAAGAGGTAAGGAATTCCTTTCCATCATTCATAGAAACTCTCCAGAACATGCCTTGAGATGTGAATTTAAAATCTTGAGCTATTGTTTTGTTTCTATAAGCCATCCAGCAAAATGAGAAAGAAACGGCCTAGCCTACAGGGTGTCACTATACTTAGGAGGACCATATATAGCCCCGTTTTCCTGGTACCTTCCTGGTTTTGTATTATTATTATCTTGGAATTATTCATGACACTCCCTTTCATTTGCAACCGTGTCCCAGTTAGAACAATAAACTATGTCTACCCTTCATATACCTATAACCTATCAGCTATTTATACTACCATTGGCCTCTCAAGGCAACCACAATGAACATTTTTTCCTGCATGGTATGGATTATCAGTTTACCTTCTTTATCGGTAACAGAATTTCCATTGGTTTTAAGCTGAATAGAGTCAGAAGATCAATCCCAGATTCCTACCTTCTTGAGAGTCTATTCCCTACAGTCATCTTGGCACTAACAACTGCATAAATCGGGAGTCTTAACTGCAGCCTACAGAGTCAGTTGTTTATTAAAACAGAATGGAATTTACTATAAACTATTGGGGTCTTACAAAATTCTGAGAGAGGTGGAACCACACCTACTTTTGCAGCCAAGAAAAAAATGAAACCAAAGGAATGCCCAACAAGAGCTAGTTCTATCCGAAAACTTACTGTCCTTATCCACTGCTCGTCATCTAAGACAGAACTGGAGAGTGGACCCATCATGACATTGGATCCATCAGAATAGCAGCCAGAAGATTCGTTTCTCTGTGTGTGGCCACCCACCCCACATTTTCCCCACCTGCATTCTACGTTTTGTGTAGGAGTATCTTCTTGGTAATATCTAGGCCAGGTACAGAACCCTAGTTAGGAAAATGCAGTTGTATTTAAGATCCCTTTAACATGGAAGGCATTTTGGAAAAGCTTTAGTAAGGATAAGGAGCGAATCATTCTATATCTGTCAAAAACTAAAAAGGATCTCGGGGAATGCATGTGAAAGAAAGTGGTAGTAAGAATTTTCAGTGGTGGTTCCAGAATTCCTTTAAGGAAGCGTGTAGGGAACACCATCTCACTGGAAGGCCTGGGGAGCGGGGAGATTCTCTGGAAGCTGTGCTCTTACCCAGTCCAGATCATTGCAAGTGTACCTAGGAAAAGTCGTGGAGATATAAACCAGACAAATGAGACAAACAGGAAGGCCCTTAAATTAGGTGCCCTGCCCTATTGGCAAGAGTCCTCCTTAACAGTTCTGTGAGAGGGAGAGGGAGACAAGACTATTTTTTAAGAACAAAATTGGGACATAATTTCTGAAAAATCAAAATTATATTACAAAATAGTTTATATTCTAAACTTCCAGATAACCTTAGGTTTATTATTTCTTTTCTTTTCTTTCTTTCTTTTCTTTTCTTTTTTTTTTTTTTTTTTTTTTGAGACACAGCCTATGTCCCATTTGAGCGCTGTCACATCACAGCTCACAGCAACCTCCAACTCCTGGGCTTAAGCAATTCTCTTGCCTCAGCCTCCCAAGTAGCTGGGACTACAGGCGCCCGCCACAACCGCCAGCTATTCTTTTGTTGCAGTTGTCATTATTATTCAGCAGACCCGGGCTGGGTTGGACCCGACCAGCGTCAGTGTATGTGGCTGGAGCCCTAGCCAAGATACCGGCACTGAGCCACTGGGTTTATTATTTCTATAGTTACACCCAAACGGGCACAGGCAAAGAGGAGCAAATGTGTTTTTTCACTTCTCCACATTCCATCTCTCGCCCTGTCCCACCCCCCTCTCTCTCTGCCCCTTTGCATTCAGTTGGGTTGGGGACAAACCATATTAACTACCTCTGTGGGATCCCTGCCGCTTTGCATTGCCCCAAATCTAAGTAAGCCTGTGGATGCTTAGAAAACAATTGGTTACAGATCTGCTTTTTAAAAATCCAACTATTTGGTGGAAACCTTTAATTCACAAGTCAAACGGCACAGAGCAGAAGCAACTCCTCGGCAGAGGGCGTCGCCACTACACGTAGATTTTGCCGCCGAGCGGGCCTGCCAGCTCGTAGCCCTCGGCCCAGCCGCCCCGCAGCAGCTCCTTGGCCGCAGCCCGAGCGCTGGGCGGCGGGAGGCGCGCGGGCGAGCCCGTGGCCTGGTAGCGCCGGTCCAGGTAGCGCAGGTAGAGCAGCACGTGCAGGGCGTAGGCCAGCACCAGCAGCAGGATCAGCGAGGTGACCAGACCGATCAGCACGGCCGGAGAGAAGGCGGGGGCGCAGTCGCGGGCCCTGGCGAAGCGGCCCCCGTGGACGGCGAAGCCTTGGATCTGCAGAAGAAGAAAGGCGGGGGCTGAGGGACCGTCCCTCCTCCCCGAGACCCGCTTCCCGGTGGCTCTGGCAGGGCTGGGCCCCTAATTAGCCAGACTTAACGTACTGTCACCATCTTGGCTGAATCCTTTAAAAGCATGATCCGGCAAATGTGATTGTGCTTCTGGGGACAGTGAAACTTAATCTGAAGTCAGAACCGATCCAGAAACTCGGGGATGTTGTCATAATTAAGAGTCTCGTGAAATTCAAGGTTCTGAAACACGACCGCGTTTCATCTGATCCTCAGGAATATGCTCGCGCTTGTGAAACCGCAACTGCCGCAGAGCCTCTAAAATTCAAAGCGCACTCAAAATTTTATAAGTGTTAGTTTCACAAAGATTGTAAGTCTCAGCTCTTCTGCCTTGGATTCTACTGACAGAAATAAGCCAGGAAACATCTTTCAAGGGAGGATATCACAATCTCCAATGAGGTAAAATATAAATAATAATAAAAGCCAACACTTAACACTTATTAAGGCAGTATCAGACACTGCCTTAATTTATTTAGTATGTACAAGAGCCTATAAGTCACTTGCTATTTATCTTTATTTTATGGATGAGGAAACTGAGGCACAGAGAAATGAAGCAACTTGCCCAGAGTTGCACAACAGTAGATGTTGGGAAGATACAGTTCAAACCAGGGAGTCTGGCCCTAACCTTAACCCTAACCCCGGCAGTAAACAGGCAATCCACAGTTCAAACCGGGGAGTCTGTCCCTAACCTTAACCCCAGCAGTAAACAGGCAAGCCACAGTTCAAACCCGCCAGTCTGGCCTCAGGCTCCGACTCAGCTCCTGACTCCACAGCTCCTGGTGTGTTCTGTCTCTTGTTCCTCCCAACCCTACCTCCCCATCTTTACTGACTTTACCATATAGACTTTGTACCATTTTGGAAGCACTATATAAAAGCCCCTCCTTGTGTCTTGCCCAGAGAGTAGAAAGAAAAGCTTTCTCAAGTGCAAGTGAAATGGTTTTATTACTTGAAACTGGGAGAGATTCAAATTGACAACTGACCCTTTTTTCTAATGCTGGCAGTTGAAACAGGGATAAGGAGGGATTAATTTAAAATGAGAGTCATGATGGGGGGAGGACAGCCCCCTGTTTAACTGGCTTTAGAAGTATACACCCTACCCAGCATCACCTCATTCACTCACTTCCTTTTTAAAGAGTACATCAGAAAAGTGAATTATCCACAGTGCTTTACTGAAAGTTCGTTGTGGTGCCCTGAGTGAGAATTTTAACATTTTCTCGTGGCTACCTACCCTGCCACAGGCCTTAGGGGCCTTGCTCAGCCAATTCTCTGTGCTCTAGATTGTACCCAAAGCAGCTGCCAAAGGGACTTCTGTTCTGGCTCCTGAGATCTTTGGCCTGCCTTTCCTATGAGGAGGGAGAGTGGCCTCCTCATCAGACTCGTACCTGGGAGACGAGTTCCTCAATGACAAAAGATAACCTCCTTCAGTTCTGCAACTCCAGCCAAGGAGAATGTCCTCAGATGGACTGCCGCTTAATTCTTCGTAATTCCGGGTTGAGAACAGTGTCAAGAACGTCTGATGGATATACAGAACATCCATGCCCTGGACTAGAGGTTACAAACATGCTGTGTCTTATTATGTGCAGTATATATACGTATCCTAGAATCACGGGTGAATTGTGTTTGGGCCAGTGTCTTGAATATCTTGAAAATTTCCTTTAAGAACCCAGATTTCTAGTCTCCATTGAAAAGCCAGAAGATCTAGTACTACTGGCCCTGTAATTCTATTAAGCAAAAATGAGCAGAAGTTGAATTAAAAAAAAAAAAAAATCTTAAACCAGATAGCCACATGCAGAAATGAAACGGGATCCTTATTTCTTACCATATACAAAAATCAACTCAAGATGGATTAAAGACTTAAATGGAAGACATGGCACCATAAAAATAAGAAGAGAAAACTAATGTAGGAAAAATTCTTCTGGACATTGTCCTAGACAATGAATTCATGACTAAGATCCCAGAAGCAAATGCAACAAAAACAAATATAAATACACAGGACTTAATTAAACTAAAAAGATTCTGCACAGTAACAGAAACAATCAACAGAGTAAACAGGCAATCTACAGAATGGGAAAGAAATATTTCCAAACTATACATCTGACAAAGGACTAATACCCCAAATCTGCAAGGAACTCAAACAAATCAAGAGAAAGCAAAACACTATTAAATAGTGGGCAAAAGACATGAACAGACATTTTTCAAAAGATACAAATGGCCCACAAACATGAAAAAATGTTCCATATCACTAATCATGAGGGAAATCCAAATTAAAACCACAGTGAGATAATACCTTACCCCAGTCAGAATAGCCATCATTAAAAAGTCAAAACCAATACATGATGGCATGGATGCAGTGAAAAGGAAATGTTTATACCCTATAGGAAGGAGTGTAGATTTTTATAGGCAGCAATGTAGATTAGCACAATCTCTGTGGAAGACAGTGGTGATTTCTCAAAGAACTAAAAGTAGATCCACCATGAGATTCAGCATTTCCACTACAGGGTATCTACTCAAAGAAAAGAAACCATAATACCAAAAAGATCCCTGCAATTGTGTCATAGTATAATTCAAAATTGTAAAGATAAGGAAACAACCTAAGTGCCCATCAACTGAGGAGTGAAAAAAAGAAAATGTGGAACATATATACCATGAAGTACTACTGTGCCCTTAAAAAAAGAATGAAATGTGTTTTGCAACAAATTGAATATAACTGGAGGCCATCATCCTAAGTGAAGCAATGCAAGAATGGAAAACCAAATACTTCGCTTTCTCTTTTAAAAACTGGAGCTAAGAAATGGGTATGAGGACATGAAGAATGATATCTTGGACATGGAAGACTCAGAAGAAAAACTGTCGGGTGAAATGAATACTATACAATCATAAGCACTAAACCCAGACATCATCATTGTAAAATCCATCCGTGCAAACAAAAACCTCTTATACCTCTAAATCTACTGAAATTTTAAAAATTCTTTCAAAGACATAAAAAAAAAATTGAATCAGTAAATCTAGGCAAAAAGTAGATAGGTGTGTATTCATTTCTGCAACTTTCTATAAGTTTACAGTTTTTTAAAAATAGATCAAAGAAAATAGTTTCTCGTGATACCAGCTACACTTTGCCAACAATCCCCAGCTGGCCAGCCCATCATTTGCCCAAGGCATCTGAGTTTGCCATGGATGTGACATCACTCTATACTTCATTCCTAGAATAAGCCAGACCAGCAAAGCTACATAAGTGGAAAGCAGCCATTTGTACACTTAGCTCAGCCAGCTTCGCCACCTTCTCTTCTCCCCTGGACCGAGAGTGTATTCTGCCATCTGTTTCCGTGAAGAATGTTTGAACAAGGCCTACCTACCTCTGACACCCAAAGCTGTGTCACTGTAAGGATGCTGCTGAGGATGTACGCATCAACCAGCACAAAGTGTGCATATATGCATCATGAGCAAACTTTCAGCTGTCTTAGCGACCCTGTGAACATGTAATTGAGCATTTCTGTCTTATGCTGGCTGCTCTTGAACCTTCAGGGCCAAATTACTCTGCCACTTCCTACCAGTGCAGACCTTGTGGTTTTGTGTACCAGCCTCACTCATGGCTCTAATTGATCTTTTCTTCATGCCTTTGCCCATGATTTGATTTGATTTTTTAACTATAAAATATACATAACATAAAATTGACCATCTTAACTGTCTCAGGTGTACAGTCCAGTATTATTAAGCACATTCACACTGTTGTCCATCCATCACCACCATCCTCTCCAGAACACTTTTCAACTTATAAACTGAAACTCTTGTGTCCACTAAATACTAACTCTCCATTCCCCCCTCACTTCAGCCTTTAGCAACTACTCCTCTACTTTTTGCCTCTGTGAACTTGACTATCTAGGTACCTCATGTAAATGGAATCGTACAATATTTGCCCCTTCGTACCTTGCTTATTTCACTTAGCATAATGCCTTCAAGGCTTCTTCATATTGCAGCATGTACCCAAATTTCCTTCATTTTTATGGCTGAATAATATTCCATTGAATGTATATGCTAGATTTTGTTGATCTGTCCACCCAGTGATGAACATTTGGATTGTTTTCACCTTTTGGCTGTTGTGAATAATGCTGCTATGAACATGGATGTTCGAGTATCTGTTTAAGTCCCTGCTTTCAATTCTCTGGGCCACATACCTAGAAGTGGAATTGCTGGATCACTTGATAATGTTTTGTTTAATTTTGGGGGAACCACAACACTTTCTTCCAAAGCATTTTCACATTTGTGCATTTTTCACTTCCACTAGAAATGCACAAAGGTTCTTATTTCTCCACATCCTTGTCAATACTTGTTATTTTCTGTTTGTTTGTTATTGTTTTTAATTTTAGAGACAGGATCTCGCTCTGCTATTCAGGCTGGAGTGCAGTGGTGCAATCACTGCAACTTCAAACTCAAGGGCTCCTATCTCAGTCTCCTGAGTAGCTAAGACTACAGGTGTGCATCAGGACACTTGACTAATTTTTTAAATTTTTATTTCTTTATTTATTTGTACATACAATGTCTCAGTATGTTGCTTAGGCTGCTCTCAAACTCCTGGCCTTAAGCAGTCCTTAAGCAGTGCTTGGCCTCCCAAAGCACTGAGATTACAGGTGTGAGCCACCATGCCCAGACTTGTTGTTGTTTATAATAGCCATTCTAACAGGTTTGAAGTGGTTTGCTTGTTGTTCCAAGTTATTTTTCTTGTAAGTCACTTAAAGTCATTTCTGGAACAAGGTAGATATATCAATTAATCAATTCCTCTGTTCTCATTAGCTAAGATTATATGTAAATTATTCCTTATTTTCTTTTCCTTTTTTTTTTTTTAGAGACAGTCTTACTTTGTTGGTAGAGTGCCGTGGCATCACAGCTCACAGCAACCTCCAGCTCTTGGGCTTAGGCGATTCTCTTGCCTCAGCCTCCTGAGTAGCTGGGACTACAGGCGCCCGCCACAACACTTGGCTATTTTTTGTTGCAGTTTGGCTGGGGCCAGGTTCGAACCCACCACCCTCAGTATATGGGGCTGGTGCCCTACTCACTGAGCCATAGGCACCGTCCATTCCTTATTTTCATTATTACCTCTTCTCCCTTTTCTGGCTGGACTCTTTTTTTAAAGGGAAAGAAATATAGATGTACAGAGACACATATAGAATATATAACATATATAACATACATAAACATGTATATATATGTGTGTATGCATATGTATATATGTATATCTATATATGAATATCCTTGGAGCTTAACCATCTAGAATTAAAGTTCTGCCTCTACCATTTACCAGTTATTTCACTTTGAAAAAAATATGTAATTATCAGAGCTTCAATCACTTCATTTGTAAAATAAGGATAATAACAGTTATCTTATAGCATAACGATGTGTTTTGAAGATTAAATATATAAAATAACTACAACAGTGCCAACATATGGCAAGCATGTGTACACGGTGGTTGTTGCACATGTGACATGATCTTTGTGTTTCTCTATATATTAGGCCATGGGTTCTTTACATTCTTAAAGATAGGTCAGAAATTGACAGACGCTAAGTAACTTGCCCAGGTGTCTAAGAAGTAATTTGAAACCAGGTCTGACTCCAAGATGCAAACTCCTCCTCACCCAAACTGCCTCCCCCAAGACCATACCTCACCATATATGTGAATGTCCCTATATAAGGAAAAGATTATAAAGTACCCAAGAAAGGATCACTCCAAGCCCCCCTGGCTCCTTCAGTGAGTTAGGAGAACAAGCTAAGCTTTTCCCCAGGTAAACAGGATAGAGGAACCGGGCAGAATGTCTCTCAGCCTGAGAGTCTAGTGGTGAAAAGGAACCTCTCCCACCCCTGGGCCTTTCCCTAAATGCTGTCAAGAGGATCTCTGGGATATTTTTGACTCTGGCTGACGGTTCCAATCCTAAAACGGTGCCAAAGCTGTCACTCACACTACAAATGTACTTCTTATCTGCCCTGATAGGATCAGCGTTCCATACCCTGAAGGAAATAAAATAATTGCCTGACAACGCCTCTCCCCTGAAAGGCCTCTCTGTCCAGGACGTGTCAGTCACCGGGTTTCACCCAGAGTCACCAGGGCTTAGGTGGCGGGCATTCCTCACTGATAATTACTAGTGACTGGATAAACCTGAAAGTAAAAGCAAGCATGGTGGGGCCACAGGGAGGGAAAATTCTCTCTCCAATTCCACGTCATACCATTAGAGGTAAAGGAAAGAGAATGCCATTGTTATTTTAAAGGATCCACTTCTCTTTCCCTGGAAGGCCAATATTTGTTTCTGGTGTTTTGAAACAAAAATTGCGTTTCTTTGGCACCAAATACGCAGGAGCGTTGGGCCTGTGTTTCAGTTTTTACCTGGAAATCAACAAAGGTGACCTCCCACGGGCTGGCGGCGGCGTCCGCGGGGCTGGGCAGCAGGAGCGCGCGGGAGCGCTGCAGGCTGCTGACCCGCGGGCAGCGGTAGGGGGACCGCGAAGGGGCGTGCACGCCGCTGGCGTTGAAGACCGCTTGGACCGAATTGTTGAAGATAATCTCGACGCGATGCAAGCTCAACCAGCTCTGGACGGCCAGCTTGTTGTAACTGGTGAGGATAAACCTGCAAAGGGGTGATAAAACACCGTTAGCCCCAAACCCCTTTTGCATTTACTGACTCAGGCCGTCGTCTAGGAACAGTGCGATGGCGCCCTCTATTGTCCGGTGGGAGAAGTGGCTTGGGGAGAGGCTCCGCTCTGGTTCCAGAGGACGGCCCTCTGGGGCAGGGGCTGGGAAAGCAAAGCACAGAGCCGCCCCCCAAAGTGAGCAATACAAATTTCTAGAAAGGGAAAAACACAGAACTCTCGGGGTTTCCTTTCTTTTCCTTTCTTAGAATCGGCATTTGATTATATGTTTATCATTACAAGAAAAAAATTGAAAAAATCTTATGTAAGACTAGGCACAGCGGCTTGACGCCTGTAATCTTAGCAATCTAGGAGGCTGAGGTGGCGGATTGCAAGAGAGAGACCCCATCTCTACTAAAAATAGAAAAATTATCAGGGCACAGGGTGGTGCCTATAGTCCCAGCTACAGGAAAGGCTGAGGCAAGAGGATCCCTTGAGCTGGAGTTTAAGGCTGCTGTGAGCTATGATGCTAGGGCACTGTAGCCTGGGGCAACAAAGTGAGACTGTCTCCAAAAAAAAAAAAAAGCCCACTTAAATAGATATCAATAAAGAACGAGGTAAATTGTGGCTAAAAATAATTCATCTACTATGCGTCAGTCATCCTGTGTTATTCGTGTGAATTTTATTTAATCATCACTTCAACACCTTAAGATAGACGGTGTTATTGTCCTCATTTCACGGGCGAGGAACCTCAGACACAAAGGGGTTAAAAACTGTGCGATCCTGCGGGGAGGGTGAGTGTTGGGACTGGGCTTCCATCCAAGCTGACACCAGAGCCCTTCCTCTCAACCATTCTGGAATGGCATGTTCCCCAGCCATGAAAAAGTTATAATGTACACATGTCACGAGCGTTTTACCATCATTTAGAAAAATGTGTGACTGCACAGGAAAAAAAGTCTGGAAAGATAGAGATTACAACACTGATAGTGGTTACAAATAATACTTGGATTATTGGTGATTTTCGTTTTCTTCTTTTTATAGCTCAATAGTTTCCAATTTTTCTGTTTTCAATGGTTTGTCTTATTGTAGTTTGCACTCCTTTGGAAGCAGACGCTGAGACAAGGATGTGAATACAAGAAGCATTGGGGAGAATTTAGTCATTCAAAATATGTAGAGTAGAAAGGGGAGAAATGACAGGAGGGGAAGGCAGCCAGAAACAACAGATGTTTAAGCAAGTTTCCACTGTTAACAGGTGAGGAAGCCAGAGAAGAGCACGCGTCTGAGTTATCACAGCTAAGGGAGAGGGAACTGAGGTGTTTATACATTTTTTTCAGTCATTGCTGAAGGTCTCCTGGCTTAGCGGTGGGAGGCAGTGGGCCCCTTTAGCCAGAGACAGTGCTTAGGCACAGGGAGGCTAGCAGTTGGCAAGGTAGGCAGTGGGCTCTAGTGCTCTCAAATGGAAAGGCCCAAGGGGATACAGATGGGGTATGACAGTTTCTGCTGCATACCTTCAGCATCAGAAAAAATAATCAGAATAATAAAGCTATTTTCCATTTGGTAAAAAGAGCTATTATGGATCAGAAATATTCCCCATTTCTCTATCAAACAGATATGTGTATGTGTTTGGTCACCTTGTGGGATTCTATTTACTTATAAAGTTTCTCTGAAAGGTGAGGGCATGTGTTTGCTAAATTTGATTAAACACTAGTGTTCTGTGATATGTAGACAAGTGTTGTGAGGTAGAAAACTTTCCAGGGTGAAACATGGGGACACTAGGTTAAGTTAAAAAGAGCAACAGAATTCCTTAAGAACATGTCTTCTTAGAATCTTTAGGGTCCAACTTTATCCTGTGAATATCCAAGAGGAAGAGGTGGTTTGTAGTCGTTCCCAAGGTCCTAAACACACTTGATCACAGACTCTCTTCATTATGGGAACTTAGAAACATTTCACAGAGCAGAAGTTTTCAGTAGAGCAAGGCTTAGGGAGACTGCTCTGAAACATCCTGCTGGTTTTCCAAGTAATGTTAAAGGCACAACTATTTATCGCCACTTAAGGCTTTGTCCTATAGGAAGATAAACACTCTATTTTTATAAAAGAAAAAAAATAATGGTTTCAGATTGCCCCACACACAGGAGAAGTTCCTAACTGCTTGGATAAAACCACTGTTGGCAATTGCATCCTTTCAAAACACATACCCAAAAAACTGCTGTGTTGATTGTCTGCAGGGGAAATCAGATAACAGAGGCTTTTTCTTTGTAATTACATGGTAAGTGTGATTAATTGTGAGGAGCCATAGAAAATAATATCAAACCAGAGCCCCAGCCCTTGGCACTTCGTTTAGATTTTATTGTTTGCACAGAGGAAAAGGATATATCCCATTTTCAGATGGGTGAGTTTTCTAAGTCCCTAACTGAGGAGAAGAGAATGACAGGTACTTTGGAAGAAACTGAAAAGAGCATTGGTACAGGCTCCGGTCATACCACACCACTGACTTTCCAGTGTCATTAGGTGGATGTGGCATTTGACATGTGACAAAGCTTGGCACACAGCAAGCCATTGATAACACCGTGGAATGAATAAACTGTAGAGAGCTAACTTAAAGTGGTGAATCTGTGAGACTCCACAGTGGCATTCTACCTACCTTATGTCAAGACCTTTGAGATTTTCAGCATCCCCAAACTTCAGAGACAACCTAAAAAAAAAAAAGAAACATCGTCCATGAAAATAGGAATGACTCATACTTCACCTCAAATGGATCAAAGACCTGAATATAACACCTAAAACAAACTGCAATATGTATAGAAGAAACTCAGAGGTAGGCAACGGTTTCTTGAACAAAATACAAAAGCATGAACCATAAAAGAAAAAAAATTGATAAACTGGACTTTATTAAAATCTAAAACTCTTATTCTTCAGAAGACACTGTTAAGAAAACAAAAAATGGTCAGTGAGTAATGACTTATGCCTATAATTGCAGCATTCTACACAAAAAACTATACACAAAGGACTTTATCCAGAATACTCAATAAGAAGACAATCCAACTTCAAAATAGAAGTGGCTGGGTACAGTGGCTCACACCTGTAATCCTAGCACTTTGAGAGGCCAAGACAGGAGGATAAGAGGATCACTTGAGGCCAGGAGTTCAACACTGGCTTGGGCAGCCTAGTAAGAGCTCATCTCTACAAAAATATATTTTTAAAAGTTAAAAACAAAAAAACAAAACAAAAAATGAGCTGGCCATAGTGGCACATGCCTTTTAGTCCCAGATCTTCAGAAGGCTGAGGCAGGAGGATCACTTGATCCCAGGGCTTTAA
Organism: Perodicticus potto; assembly: GCA_963574655.1. NCBI lineage: Eukaryota > Metazoa > Chordata > Mammalia > Primates > Lorisidae > Perodicticus > Perodicticus potto. The sequence goes on from CAUYRH010173825.1 coordinate 30,154, forward strand.
AGTTGCAGTGAGCTATGATGACACCACTGCACTCTAGCCTAGGTGAGAGAGTGAGAAAAGGAAGGTAGACATACAAATAGCCAATAAGTACATGAAAAGATGCTCAGCATCATTAAAAATTGGTAAAAGTAAAAGAAAACCACAGTAAGATAGCACAGTACGATAATCAGAATGGTTAAAATATTTTTAGCTGACTCTTAAGCTTTTAATATCTACATTTATTCATACTTTCCTGAGAGCAAATGCAAGATTTCCTGGAGTAGAGACAATTATTATTTACTCATGGGAATAACCTTGTTGGTTCCCCTTTTCACCCAATTCTTCTCCCTAGGCAACATGGTAAGAGCCAGATGTCATTCTACCCACATTGTGAATACAGATGAGGAACACCAAAATTATGAATCTGGGAGTTTATTTGGGGAGAGACAGTGGTTCCCTCCTCACCTCCAAGGAATGGGAGAGAAACATTTGCTGCCTTAATGTCAATAAATTATCTTTTGGAAGAGAAAAGGGACAATCTCCAGCATATAAGCAGAAAAGTTTAATTAGCCTTTGAATTAGAGCAAATAACCCACCATAAAGGACACAAATGGTTGAAGGTTCTAATATCTATGGTATGTACAGAAATGTCTTTAAGGAGAAGATAAGACCCACTCTGAGTTTCTAACCTCTGGAATGTCTCTATGATACCAAGTTTCATTATTCCTTAACATAGAAACTCATTTCTCCAAAGAGGTAAATCTCTCACTAACTCCAAGGCTTAGCTTAAAACCCAGGTGCAAGTAAAATTTATTCAGAAATTACTAAATATGCCTACACATAAAAATGTTTTCTCTACAGTCTCACTTCTACAATGCAAAGCATTAGTGAGGATTTGAAGCAACTGGGACTCTCATACAATGCTGGTGGGAAGGGAGAATGGTGCAACCACTTTAAAAAACAATTTGGCAGTTTCCTAAAAAGTTAAACATACATATACCATCTGATCCAGCCTTTCTATTTCCAAATGGAATAACACTTAAGATATATGAAATTATCCACTGCCACAAAGACTTGTGCATGAATATTCATATTGACTTTATTTGGAAATTTACACAAAAATTTAGAGGAAAGGCAAATTGTCATCCATAAGTGAATGGAGAATTAAGTAGTGGTATATCCATACAATGGAATACTACTCACCAGTGAAAAGGAACATACCACTGATATAAGCAATAACATGGAAGCCTATCAAAATCATTATGCTAAATGAAAAAAACCAGACTAAAATATAATGCACACTATGTGGTTATAGACAATTCTAGAACATTCAAACTATAATGATAGAAAGTAGATCAGTGGTTATATGGAAAGGTAGGAATAGCTAGAGGAATAGATTACAAAGTTGCACAAGGAAACTTTGGGGCATTATAAAAATGTTTGTTATCTTGATTGTGAGTGATGGTTTTGTGGGCATACACACGTCAAAACTGATATGCTTTAAATACATGCAGTTTACTGTACTTCATCTCTATTTCAATAAAAATGAAAAATAGGAATGATTAGAAGCTAAATAATTGAAATAAGAAAATGTCAGAAATTTAAATAAACAAAGGATGATGCTGCTGTGCCAGCATCTAGAAGTTCAACACCTTAATAAACACCTTAAAATGAAAGAAAACAAAAGTAGGTATTTACAAAATGTCCAGTTACAAGGTTGAAAAATATTAATACCACACTTACACAATCTTATTAATTTGGCTATACACTTAATCAAGAAACAGAAATATCAATGATTGGGCTATAATTTATCCCCATACTATTCATAGGGAATGGAGTGATCATTGCATAATAAACCTTACAAATATAATTGCTAAGAAAAATATTTTTATTTGCTTATATCATAAACTTAGAAACCTTAGAAGCACTCATTTACAAACAACTGAAGTGTTCTATAAATAAGATCATTTACTCAATAAGTCTTCTTCCTTAACAACAATGTAGTAATCTGTTACAAATTACTAAAAATACTTTAAAGAAATAAATACTTAAAAAATACATTTGTCAAATAGTATTTTATAAGTCTGACTAGTCAGTTATTCTAACAGAAACATCCCTAGTTTTTCCAAGGAATCAGAACAGCTTGGTTACCCATAAGTTGGCCGTACAGTTAATGAACTAAACCTTGAAGCAAAGCCACATTGACCCCAGCTAGTGTCTATCTCCTCTCCCGATGGAGCAGCCCGATGGCCTCAGCGTTTCTGACCCTCAAAGAGCTCTTCTCCATTGGTCTTGGTTTCAGTGGAAGCTTGTTGCTATGCTCTGCTTGAGGGTAAAGAACCTGAGGCCCGATTTCATCAAAGTAACCTTAGCAGTCATTCAGTGTGGATCTTTCAAGTGCCAGGCACTGTACCAACGATTGGGAGCACAAAGGAGAAACACAACCTATAGGAGCTCTCTTCAATCCATGAGGCGCCCTACTCTCATGGGTAAATTCAGGAGAAAATATTCGTCAATTCAAAATATACACAAGTCCTGGGATTATGCTCTATATATAGGGCTTTCACTACTTAAAAAGACTTCCATAGCAAATCTGTGTGTCAACAATTTGCCCCTCCCTGTAGGTTTTCTTTCCAAGAGCTAAAACATGGTCATCTCTTTTTAATCTGTGCTTTTGATCTGACATGGTTATGCCTTAGCTTGGATTCCTTCCTTCAGTAATTCCCATCCTGGTCCTTAAGAACACGTGGCCAGCACAGCAAGGGCAGCTCACTAATCCGTGCTATTCACAGGAATCAAGGACACTAAGTCTCGGCACCTGGTTCTTGGATGCCTCACATTCCCATGAAGCCTCCAGCTCCCCTCTCTTGGTGGTGGTAGGGGTGGGGGGGGTCCATCCAGGACACCTGCAACTCAACTCAGCAGGACTCCAGCTGGTGGATGGTGCACAGCCAGGGCTGGCACTCAAGTAGAATTCTGGGGTGGTGACCTGGTCCCGCCCAAATGTTAGTTTATGTAATTTGTATGCTGGGAAAACGGGAGCTTCTCGAGCTAATCAGACACCATTTCACGCTAGTTATCATTCGTATGTTAGCAAGGAGAATTGGACAAGTTCTCAAGCTCTACGGACGCATTTCTGCATTCAATTTTCACAACCCTATGAGATAAGGCCAAGAGGGAGGAGGTAAAATGTCATTTTAAAAGGCACTTTAGCCCCCAGATCTGTTAACATACATGCTGTATTTGTTTAGCAAGTTTCCTAACCTTCTTTGAGCCTTGACTTCCTGGAACACCTGGAACAGAAAGGCTCACAGAGCCTGTAAGTCAGAGAGTTACTGTGAGGAGTAACAGACACGAGGCCTGTGGAGACCTTGCACAGAGCCTGGCCCATGGTCAACGCTCAAGGCCTGTTAGCTACAGTGAATAGATGCCACCATCTCCTTCCCACAGATGATGATCCTACAGTGAACAGATGCCACTGTCTAAGGGCAGCGCCTGTGGCTCAAGGACTAGGGCACTGGCCCCATACACCGGGGGTGGCAGGTTCGAGCGTGGCCCTGGCCAAAACTGCAATAGATGCCACTGTCTCCTTCCCACAGATGACGACCCTACAGGTCCTGTCGTAAAGTCAAGAAGCTCACTGGCAGAACTGGGTCTAGCGGCCACGTTTTCATTCTTTCCATCTCTAAGTTCCCAGTGATCATTAAGGTCTCTAAAGCCCAGTGGAAAAAAGCTATGGTGCCCTGATTTCCCCACAAATACCCTAGGGTGGAGATATGGAACCAAGTCAAGCCAGTCAGCCTTGGACTGGCCAGAATATCCCCAGGCTATTGGCACTTTCCATGCAACTGACCACAAATAAAAAGCCCTGCAGGGAGCTAATTAGCGCCTGAGGAAAAAGTCCTGAGTTCTCAGCAGTGCTAGAATTGCTCTGATAGTCTTTGATAGTTATGCTATAATAGGATAAACAAATCTAGGAGCACCCTGAATATTTTCACTTGCAATTCCCTAAATCCCTAATAAGAGATGGTAATTCTTAATAGCAAGATATTTACTAAGACTTGTAATATGATTTATAAGTATGTATTCATATGATTCACTTTTACCCATTATCAAGAATTTTTAAGTGCAAAGTAAAGTGCAGGAATAAAAAGGTGTTTCCAGCCAAAATATATAAAGTATAAAAAGAATACATACACGTCTTTCTCTCTGTCTCTCTCACACCCACTTGTGCACGCGTGCACACACGTATGTTATGGTTTACACGAAGCGTCCTACCCATCTAAACCAGACCAGAACAAATGCAAAGAATCTTCCAAACGCATCTATTATGCCAACAAATGTTGAGAAGAAGGTTTATAGAAAGCAAGGGCCCGATTCTCTCCCTCTGGACCAAAATGAAAAAAAAGCAAAAATATTTGCTTGGATAACTGAAAAGCAAAGAAAGACATTAGAAATTGATTTGCTCCTTTGATAGGGATATTTGTTCAATCTGCTCATCTCAAATCAAAACTAATTATTCTAATTATTTTCTATCGTCCAAAAGAATTCTCCGAAACTTGGCTATTCAAAGGTACCCTTGCACATTTGCAAACAGATTGTGTTCCACAATTTCAGAAACCCCCTGAAGAGTCAAACATTTGTCCTGTGGCTAGGCAAGGCAGCTCAACACTTGTAATCCTAGTACTCTGGGAAGCTGAGGCAGGTGGATCACCTGAGCTCAGGAGTTCAAGACCAGCCTGAGTAAGAGCTAAACTCTGTCTCTACTGAAAATAGAAAAACTAGCTGGGCATTGTGTTGGGTGCTTGCAGTCCCAGCTACTCAGGAGGCTGAGGTAAGAGGTTGCTTGAGCCCCGGAGTTTGAGGTTGTTGTGATCTATGATGCCATGGAACTCTACCCAGGGCACAGAATGAGACTCCATCTCAAAAAAAAAAAAAAAAAAAATTGTCCTGGCTGGTATTCGACTCACTAGACATGTATGACACTCCTGGGACACGTAATTTCTTCCCCTGTGGGACAAAAGTATTTTGACATCTAACATTCGAAGTGAAGACTAAGCCAGGAATTCTTTTCTCTTTTTTCAGAATGAATTTGGAAACCCTCATTTTCAGAACCCTCATTTTCCATAACTTATTATAACAGTTAGCCAAAGGGTTCAGAAGAAAATTAACAGAAACAATATAAAAATTTTTTAAAAGTAGATTTCTGACTTGTCCTTACATTTTAGGCATTAAACGCTTCCTCGTGGTGTGTCAGGGTCAAATACAAAGGATCCCACTTATTTTTTCTGAAATGACAAAATACTAAATCTGTACAGTTAACAGATTGCAATAGCCCTATAGGCGTCTTCGAGTAGAGACATAAACTTACGAGGCACTTTCTTCACTGCAATTTGAGTTGCTCGTGTCCACTGTTGCCTTATGACCAAATGCTTCATCTGTAAGGTCCAGCCAGGTCTGATTCTTAAATTTAATTGTGATTCTTTTGGCCCAGAAGAGAATGCAGGGAATTCCATTGGTGGAGACATTAACCGGGCTGTGATGGCTGAATGCATTCCAAGGTTCTTTTTCTAAATGCCCTTCTTCGCTCAGATTGTAGCTGGGAGCCTAATTAACCAAATAAAATGAACTTAAGGAATGAATTGGTATCCACGGTACGAAAGGCTTCCTAGAAATAAAAGAGTTAATTCACGTCCTGTAATGGTAAATACATATCATTATAGATGTATTAAAACCCATACAATCTGCAATTCAAAGACTGAACCAATTACACCAGCATAAATACAAATAAAAGAAAAATAAATTAGTTAACAGAGAGGAGCGACCCAGGCTTATCTTTAACCAAAGATAAACTGTTACTCTAGTGATCCTGTTCAAAAAGCAACAAAAGTAAAACTGAGTATCTTAATGTCTCAGAGTATCTTAATCTTCTCAGACACAAGATTCCACGATAGACCATGCGCTTGCTCCTGTAAAAGCCGGACTTTGGAAAGCCCAGGTGAGAGGCTCTCTTGATATCAGGAGTTTAAGACCAGCCTGGGTAACATAGCAAGACCACCATTTCTACAAAAAAAATAAGAAAAATTAGCCAGGTGTGGTGACATGCACCTATAGTCCCAGCTACTCAGGAGGCTAAGTCTGGAAGATCACTTGAGCACAGGAGTTTGAGGTTACAGTGAGCTTTGGTTGAGCCACTGCACTCTAGCCCAAAGCTAGATCCCAGTCTCAAAGAAAAAAAAAGATTTCATAATATATTTGCCACCCAAATCTCAAGCAAGAATATGTTGTTATAATTATTATATACACAATAGAACCTCTATACTTGACCCCCTCCCTACACTGACCTCCCCCTCTTAAGTTGACCTAATTTTCATACAGTAGACAAGCACTACTTGTACGTATCAGTAAAGCAGGCCTAGTTCCTTATGTTGACCACCTCTATATGTTGAACAGTTTGTTACAGTCCCTAGGGTAGTCAACTTAGAGAGGGTCTACTATATTTTCACATTAGCTCTGATATGATTTAAAAGCTTTTCATTTTTTTTTTTCAGATAAATGGAAATCTACTATCCTGATAGGCATACCTGTGTGATTGGCATTGTGAAATTCTGCGTTGGTTTCCTATCTTCTTTCTTCTGTTGATCTGTCAAATAAATAATGATGTATTTACTAAAGATAAATAGCATCAACTGATTAGTGTAATTGAGGAACAGTAAAATGCTCAGCCCTGTGAAAGAGGTGAGGCTTGGACCTCTTTGCTCTCATAATTCAGAATACATTAACTTAAAGGATTTTCACATGAGGGGCTCCTGGCACCAACATTATAGGTCAGAGAAATCTACCACAGAATATGCCCTTCTTCAATCTCCCTGAGGAATCATGAAGGCAGTTATGAGTCTTACCACTCTTTATAGCCACTTCTTTTCTCGAAGATGTTGGAGAACTGAAATCAGGAAAAAACAAAACAATCAAAAGATGCTGAATAATATCTACAATTCAGATTCTACATGCAATTTTAAAAAGGATAGTTCCACTTATTACATCTCAGAGTAGAGGAGCAGAACATTAGCAGAACATAGCTTTGAAGAAAATAGAAAAAATAAAGAAAAATTTAAAAAAGAAAAATTACTTTAAATCAACTTGGATCCTTATTCTCATTGAATAATAGAAGAGCCTGCTATTTGCCAAGCAGTATGCTAGACACTGAGGTTTCATCGATAATAAATAATATTCAAATAATGAAGTATAATAAAATATTTGACAGTAAAATTTTATGCCGCATGTGTTAACATGTTAAAGCCAAAATATCCAACCTTAAAGAGGAAGACACACTCAATGGCCAAAAATATATTTCTGAAAATCATAAGAAGATGAATTATGATACATATCCTTCTAGTACACACACAAACACAAATTACACATACACATATAATTTTACTTTTTAATAAAACTCAAAAATAGATTTTTGTGAACATACTATTTTGGAGCCCACAATGTTTTTAATTTTAAAACAATCATAGTTATTTCTCATGTTATTATGCATCTTTTTGATACATTTTTTGAATGGTATGTGACATTGCATCATAAAAATATGGTGTACTTCACCAAATTTCTACTCTTAAATATTTAAGTTGTTTCCAATTTCATGGTATTATAACAATTCTTCAGTGAACGTCATTTTGGATTATTTGTTCATACCCAGGAAAAGTTCCTTAACATAAATTCTTTAAGGTTAAATTTAAATAGCAATTTAAATTAGAATACATGCACATATTTTATCATGGAATATTTGAGACATAAAATATAAACAGAAAAATACAATAAGCCTCTCTCCCCCCATATACCTGTCCCCATCATTTGGTAATTATCAGGTCATAATCAGTCTTGTTTTACCTATTATTTTACCTATTTCCCTCCTGTGACATAACGTTGAAGAAATTATGAGACAATATAATAATAGCGCAACTACATCTAGAAAATATTAATAATTCTTTAACATTAAATATTCTATCAGGTTTTAAACCTCCAATTGTGTCATAAATGTCCTAAAGATTTTAATTGTTGATTGCACATTTTAAGATTTTTGTAAGTTGTACCTGTAGTACATAAGAAGGTAAGTCAAATGCTACACTTAACAATTTCTATCTATGGCCTCTATAGAGGTGTCATATAAATTCACCATTTTTAGAATTAGAGAAAGATATATATTACATGTCCTGATACGTATGCAAAACATGATTGTAGCTGAAGAGTTACTATATCAATATCAAAGTGCTTTAGAATTAATTATATGTAACCAATTACAATTAAATGCACCATTCACTTTGTAATAGAATCTCTATTATCTAATGAAAATTTCTGAAGATGACAAATTAGTGACTGTGATGCCCACTAGTTGCTATTAATAAATTCAAGCATGCATGCAATTACTCATTAATTTTTATCAACTTTATTGAGGTAAAATTTATATGCATAATAAATTGTATTTATGCAAATTATTCATTTTTGTGAGTTTGGGCACAGACACATACCCAGGACACCACCACTACCACAATAAAGATACAGTGTGTTTACATCACCCACAAAAGTTCCCCCCACGCATTTTTGCGGGGAGAGATAGTCCCTCCACCCCGGGTCCCAGTAACAACAGACTTGCTTCCATCACTTGAGATTAGTTTGCATTTGGCCTCCTTTCCTTTTTTCCCTCTAGTTTGCCTTTCCTGGAATTGTATATAAATAGAATCATATGGCATGTATTCCTTAGAGTATGACTTCTTTCAGTGTTATTGTAACGATTTTGAAACTTGTGTATCCAGAACATGTATCAGTAGTTCATTTAATTTTATTGCTCAGAAATATTTCACAGTATGAATATACAACATTGTATTTGTCTATGCATACATGGATGGACATTTAGGGTGTGTCCAGTTTGAAGCTACCACAAATGTAGATTTAAGAAACATTTGTTACAGGAGTTTGTGCAAAATGTATTTTTGTTTTCTCTTGAACACATACCTGGGAGTAGAACAATGCAAGTGTGTAACTTTTCTTAAAACTACCAATTAGTTCCAGTGTATGAACTTTCTTTCCAGTGGCTCAACATTCTTGCCAACATTGGTTATTATCAATCCATTTAATTTTAGCCATGTTAGCCATTCCAGTAGTATGAGTTGCTACTTCATTGTCGTTTTAATTTTCATTTCCCTAGAGACTAATGAAATTGAGTGTCTTTTCTTATACCTACTGACCACTCATGTGTTTTCTTTTGTGAAGTGTGTGTTTAAATCTCTGGCTCATTTTAAAAATTAAACTCATCGACCCCCTGTGATGGAGTTATAAGGGTACCTTATAAGTTACGGATACAAGTCCTGGGTCAGATATATGCATTGAAAATATTTTCTTTCATTCTATGTCTTCCATTTTTGGTTTTCTTAGTGGTGGTTTTCAAAACCCAAAAGTTTTAATTTTCATAAATTCCAATGTATTCATTTTTTTCTCTTACAGCCTATGCTCTTTGGGTCTAAAAGAAATATTTGCCTAACACAAGATCACAGGATTTTGTCTTGTGTTTTTTTCTGGAAGTTTTAAAATTTTAGCTTTTACATTTAGGTCTGTGATCCATTGAGTTGATCTTTGTGGGCTCAAATACTTGTAACATTTTGGAGCCAAGAATCAAAAAAAGAAAATTCTATTGGCTTTCAGAAATAAAAAACAAGAATCAAGGACGGATTCAGAAAATGTCTCTCTCATGCCCTTTGATGGGAAGCTAAGGGAGGGTTTGCTCCTACACGATAAAAGAGGGAACCAAGAAAGAGGAAGACAGGAGTTAACAAACGGTGGCTCCAATGGGAAGAGCAACGAAGTGAACCCGGGAATAATGAGAAATGCCAGTTCAGAAAATTAAAGGTGCATTGTTCCTAAAATTTTCAGACCCTTTTCCCATAAAAGAGATCTTTGCAAATACCTGAAAAGTAATCAAGAGCCTTAGTTTTGTAGTTGCCAGTGCTGTGTGAAGGCGAACGTGACGGGGAAGCTCCTTCACAGTCCTGCTTAGGACAGAGTCTACATTCCCACCACGGCCCATGGCTGTGCCAGCCTCACGTCCCTTCTTCCCTTTTCTCTCTGTTCCAGATGCACTAGCATCTTCAGTTCCCTGAACGCTTCGTGGTCCCTTCTTCCCTCACCGGAGTCTTCGCACAGGCTGTTCCCTCCACCTGGAATGTCCTCCAGCCCCTTAAGTTACTTTGTACAGTTTCTCTAGGTCACAGTTCAAATATCACGACCTCAGGAACCTGATCCCTAACTTCTCCAGCTAGCTCACATCTCCCTGTTGTACATGCTCTTTGCCTCCTATACTTTTCTTGCACAATATATTTCGAAGTTAGTTTGAATGATACATATCATCCGGTTAATGAGCCCCTCCCCACGAGACTTAGTCCCCCAGGGCAGGAACCAGGCCTGTCCTGCTCCCCATTGTAGACCCAGCACCTACCACAGTGCTCAGTGATTTAAAAGTACCAAGTAGGTTTCAAATGTATTACATGCATGAATGAACTAACAAACTGAGGAACAAACTCTGAAATCAAAGTGAAAAATGTGAGACCACACACGATTTATTTTTTCAGTTTGAGAATAAGCCCTATTTGAGACAGGAATATGCAAGGAAGAACGGTAACCCCATTCTCTGTTTAGCAAACATCTGTCAGCTTAAAATGTAATCATTGTTCCTAGAGACTTCAGAATCTTGAATAGCCCCACAGAGTTGAAAGATATTTTAATTTCACATCTACATTTTGAAAGAACATTCACAAAACAGCAGCTGCTATTTCTTTCATAATGAATAAGCATGCCCTATTATTAGATTCAAATAATCATTGATTTATATGACCTCTAAGCTCTGAAACATATGAAGCTAAGGTTGTTTAAAACCATTAATGGCCATCAACCTTGCCTTAAAAACATAATTTAGATTTTCATAATTTTTGGTGTACATATTTTCAGTAGAATACACAAGTCATTTCTGTATAACCTAGGTGGGGAAACATCACTAAGCTTTAACTACCTAAGGAATATAAATCACTTACTAATTAAAGTGAAACTGAAGGAAAGTATCACTTGATTTGGAAACAGTGAGAGAAAAAATTAAAAACTCCCATACTGCTAGCTTTCATCAGCTGGTGAATTAAGGATTCTTTAACACAAGTTTCGCCAGATTATCCTGCTTGCCGTTTGTATGCACACTAAACTCCCTGATGCATTGTTGAGATAACATGTAAAAATGAATTGGGAGGCACGACGTAAAAGCATTTGCTGTTCAGATTCTGAATATTTTTTTCTAGATAAATCTCTGTATGTTCCTTATATGGTATGGAAAGAAGGCAAGGGGATAACAGAAATAGAAATAGAAAATTTGCTTGTTAATTTTAAATACTGTGTATCACATAAAGTTATCATCACCTGCCACTTACAATGATTGAACATCTTTTCTTAGGGGGACATTATGCATTTCCGAGGTTTTTAATTTCTTCTTACTGTTGTCTCACACAATGATGGCAGAAGAAACTGTGAAATTCACATTTACTTGGAAATATAAAAGCAATCTGAACACTGATTTGAGAAGTCATTATCTTATAGATACATTCTTTGATCCATAATAACAAAAGTTTCTTGGATAGTTTGAACAAATAACTCTTGCCCCTTATAATAATAAGGATTATATTTTTATCTCTTAATTGTAAACTCTCGCTCAACAATTTCAGTAGCTAACTATAGAGCACAACTTAAAATGCTACACTGGAGTTCACAAACGCATTGCATTAAAAGATGCGCAATTACTCACCTTACATTCTTCCTGGCAAATAGCTGGTCCAAAGTTAGCGAAAATCCCATACATAAAAAAATAAGTGAAAAACTAAAAAGGATTTTTCTTCCCATCAAGAAATGAAGCCGTGTCTTCAAAGCAGGCACATCTGTTAATTCATAGATACAACCAGAGCAGAAGCTGTACTTTTCATGCCAAGTGACTGACAGCATATTCAACCAATAAAAGCCCAGTTTTCCTGGATGCATGATATCAGGGGAGGGTGGAGGAAGAGGCCTGACACTCCTTAATGTAGAGCACAGACTGAAACCAATATTTAGATTTTTAATGATTCATCTCATTGAATGATTATGAGGGAGGAGAGTTTTAGAGAAAATATACTTCCCCAGTTAAACTCTTTTTAGAAATTTGCATTGCTTACATAGTGTCATATAACTCTTAAAAAGACTCTCAGATTTTCAGAAAGTTATCAAACTCTCCTCATATACTATGCATTATGAAGTATCTATTTTTCCATGCATTTTTCTGGTGAATAATGAAATATAAATCTCCAGAACTTCCTTAAATGTCTATATATGTCCTAGTTCACAGCTCCTCATTGAATTCCTGACTCTCCATTTGCAGAGTGGTGAGGGGCCCCGGCTGCACCCCCAAGAGCTGTCTAACACAGGCCACTTGTTCTCCCTCCTGAGACTTGTTGCCTCATCTGCAGAGTGGGGACAAAAGTACTTGGAGAATCCTTGTGAAGATTAAATGGGATCAGAGATGAAAGCTTCTTCTTACTTCAATGTTTAGCCAAGTAAAATCCTCACTGTCGTTCTTCCCTGCGGGGACTGTGCTCCCACTCCCTCCGCTAAAAAGCCTGAAAAACAAAACAAACAACAAAATCCCTAAGAGTTGTCCGACAGGTCGAGGAAATACTATTAAAATGCTACAATAAAGGAAATTCTCCAAAGTGCAAGCGTCAGCATTTTTTGGCACTTAGGAAACTTGATCTCTTAAAGTACTCGCTGGAAGGGTGTATTTGTAAGAGAAATTTCAGAGAGATGATGAATTAAAGGAAAGCTGGGCCTTGTCCCCCAAGACACACTCCCCTTCCTCACCCTCCACTTTGCATACACACCATGTTGTTCGAAGGCAGCTCTGGCAGCCCCTGCAGAAAATGAGAAGAGGAGAATACATGTAAGCCCAGTGACTAAAGGAAGCAGGGAATCAGAAAGAAAGTGTGAATAAAAAGTATAAAATAAACAACCTGGCCAGGCATGGTGGCTGGCCCCTGTAAAACTAGCAATCTGGGAGGCTGAGGAGGGAGGATCACTTGAGCTCAAGAGCCCGAGACCAGCCTGAGCAAGAGCAAGACCCCGTCTCTACTAAAAATGAAAAAATTAACCAGCTGTAGTGGTGGACACCTGTAGTCCCAGCCTGAACCTGGGAGTTTGAGGTTGCTATGAGCTAGGCTAAGGCCATGGCATTCTAGCCTGGGAAATAGAGTAAGACCCTATCTTCAAAAATAAAAAAAGGCGCTGGCCTTCAATACCGCGTCTTCCTCGTAACGCCTCCACACACTTGCTCCTTTCCTGTCCTCTCATTTCACCCCACTCCCACTCTTCTCCACTCCCTTTTATCTCTCTGACCCTCTGTCCTTTTCCTGATGCTGTGGAATTTCAAGCAAACCAGACAGATATTTAGACTTAGTAGGCTGGCAGATAAACTACAGGACATCCAGTTTGGATGGAAGAACTTCCATGGAAACATGCTTGGATTACATTTTGAGACATACACACACACATAATTGTAAATGATGTCAAAAAATGAATGACAAAAATGAATGTCAAAAAAACAACAAATACTTTCAACGTGAGTGTATACTGTTCAATATTTGGGATATGCTCTGTTTTAAAAATTATTTATTATTTATCTGAAAACTAAATTTAACCAGGTGGCCTAATTTATTAAATCAGCAAATCCTAGTCTTAGGGACTTTCTGCTACCCAAACCATAAAGTGCACACAAATCATATGGAATTCTGCTGAGATGCAACTTCTAATCCCACAGGTCTGGAGAGAGGTGTGGGATTTTCTACTCCTAACAACTGCCTGGATGATGCGAATGCCACTCACCCAAGAGCTGTCCTTTAAGTAGCAAAGATCCAGAACAGTATTTTTCAGAAGAAATATAGTGAGGGCTACATACGCAATTTAAAATTTTCTATTCGGCTCGGCACCTGTGGCTCAGTGGGCTAAGGCGCCAGCCACGTACACCTGAACTGGTGGGTTCGAATCCAGCCCGGGCCCACCAAGCAACAATGACAGCTACAACCAAAAAATGGCCGGGTATTGTGGCGGGCGCCTGTAGTTCCAGCTACTTGGGAGGTGGAGGCAAGAGACTCACTTGAGCCCAGGAATTGGAGGTTGCTGTGAGCTGTGATGCCAAGGCACTCTATCCAGGGTGACAGCTTGAGGCTCTGTCTCAAAAAAAAAAAGAATATTCAAGGCCTAATAATTAGTAGCTAGTAGGCTTCACACATGTATTTTAGAATAGAAGTCACACTTAAGATGTGATTGTCTGAGAATAGCTCATCTTGTGACTTTGGAGAGGAAAAAACAGTGATTAAAAAAAATGCTAATTGGATATCTTAAAGAATGCAAAGCCTTAGGATATATCACCTGCCTGCTCAAATTACTGAGGAGTCTCTGTCAAAAACTGTGAGACTAACAAGTCAGCCTGCCAGTTTTATGGATACTGACAGAAGACACAAGATTCCTGAGTCAGAGACAAAGGACTTTATTACTCACCACATAGCAAGTGGGGTGAGCCTAGTGGGACTGTGTCAGTCTGCCTTGCCCAGGCAGCAGTGCAGGCAGGCCCAGAAGGACGAGTTTCGTTTCAGAAGAGAGACCCTGAGCTTACAGAGCCCCAATCTTACTAACAATAATAATAATCTTTAACCAGGGCCTACCCACCCTTGACTCTGAAGGGAAGAGTGGGTAGGCCTCCCTTCTATATTCCAAGGCTGTATTCCGCTACCTCTATATTCCAAGGCTATAAACAAACCTGTCCTTTGTTACAAAAGGAGACACCATTTCCACCTTTCAAGGCTGTCTGCTATACAAACATCTTGAAAACACTATTCTAGAACAAAGAGCAGTTAGTGACTCATCCACAGTTTACACAGAAAATGGAAAATTTTCCCTCAATGGTTTCCACAAGAGAACAGGAAGCTATGCATCCATGATACCTTCTTTGCAACTGAAACGAACTTGGGTTTGCTTTGTTTCCTGATTTACTATATATTAGGAAAGGAAGCGTAACCTGAAAACTTGAATATCAAAATCTGTGCTCCCATAATCATATATGACCATAAAAAACTATTTCCATAGGGAAAACAATAGATCTAACTTAAGAATTCTAATATTTACCTTAAGGAACATTTACCAAGTTGCTCTATTCATTTAATGCCTACAGACCAAAAATGGCGTTAAGTCAAAGGCTTAAATGAATTAGAATGATTTTTGCACAGTGATTCAAATCTAAATCCATCTACCCCCAAATCCCTACATAATATTGACCCTGCTCATCTATCTCACTCATATGATACCAGTTTGTCCTGCTGACCATGTTCCAAGCGCTTGACCTCTCAACAATCCTCCACACACCACACTGTAGTGTGCCTCAGTGCCTTTGCACATGCTGTTCTCTGTGGGGATCACTTCACACCTTACTCTGCCTGCATTCTATTCACTTTCATCAATAACATAACACAATTTTCCCCGAGACATTTTTTTTCCTTATATATGCTGTTTCTTATCAGAAAGCATGCTCCCTGAGGGCACATACTGTGTCTATTTGAGCAATATTCACTGAGACCCTAAATTGGAACTCCATAAAATGTACAGAATGAATAAATGAACCTATAAAAAATGCTACATAATTATGGCATTTAAATATAATATAGGATATTTTCCATTCATGCTTACAGCCTGAGTCTTTAGACAATCAAAACTGGAAAATCAATTAATTCAAGCATTTCATATAATTTTCTCTTAAAAATGGAAATGGAGGCCAGGTTGTGACTCATGCCTATATTCCTAGCACTCTGGGAGGCCGAGGTGGATTGTTTGAGCTCACAAGTTCGAGACCAGCCTTGAGCAAAAGCGAGACCTGGCCTGGCTCAACTATTATGTTAACAAAGTTGTTAGTTGTTTTTCAGTTGCCATGGCCCCCTAGGTTAACGCTCTTGATCTGAGCATGCCCAGATGAAGCAAGCATGCAACCATGGGTGGAACCTGTTTAGACCAAGGAACAGGGACTGAATTAAGAAGTAGACATCTCATGGCAGGATCTAGGATTCAATCAGATTCAGCCCTAGTATTACTCCATGACAGGATCCACAGTACACTTCCCGACATCACCCCATCAAAATATCCTATCAGATCACCCTCAGCCTATAGAAAAATACAGCCAACTCCCTTGCCCAGGGAACTGTCCCTGCTTTGAGAACTCTCTCTGGTGCATTCATTACAAGTAACAAAATCCCCTTGTTAGAACCAACTGGGCTGTCTATTGACTTGATACCTGCCAAGTGAACAGACCCCTCCATTTGGGAGGTAGCGCCAACAGTTCACTAGCAAAATACCATAGTACATATCCCTTACTCCTTGGGGAAAAGAGGTGTGTATAACTCTTTATCAAGTTCAGAGTTTAATTGTTGGCCTGAGTTCTACCAATTTTCATCCAATCAATTTCTGAGTTGATTAGATCAAGATAGTAAATCAAATGATTTTAAGTGCTTTTAATTTAAATGTTAATGTTTCTCACTTTAAGTTTCCCTTCGACTTTTGAAACATGGATAATATACGGGATTACTACCATGTATTTACATTCTGGGTTGCTCAAGCTAAACTGAGACAGGAGGCTTGCTCTTGAAATAAATTTGTGCATTTGACAAATACTGATTGTCACTGTGCTGGATTCTTTACCAGGCATACAAGATTTAAAAAAAAAATCAGTCCTTAAACCCAAGAAGCTCCCTGCCCAGCAATGTGCAGAAATGTGAACACCTTTGGGATGTTCACACAACAAACCAGTGATGCCCACCCTTTACCCCAAGCAATGCCTGATTAAGTGAAAATGACAGAGAGGCAAATATATGATAGGTAAAGAAACAAGAGATTTTGATATGAGATTCTATTATTTGCAGTGCAAAAGAGCTTTCATTGGAAGGATTTGCCAAATGATACCTTTAGTGTGCCAATAGAGGTGTGAACCTGGAAAGGACTCTTGAGGCTCACAGACCTGGGTCCCCGGGATGAAAAGGCCTCCATGGCCCTCAGAATGCTCTTACCAGAAACCTGCAGGGTCCCCACCTTGGCAGAGACAGGAATCAGAGTTTTAATTCACTCAGTGAATGAATGGAACTCAGTTTGAGAGTATATGCTGTGTGAGGTTGCCCTACACTCAAGGCCGCCATTTATAACAAGAGCAAAATGGCTTCTTCAGGGAGAAATAAACCAGGACACCTAGGTTCAAAGGGAATATTATATACAGCTACAGAAGAAACTCCATAGTTGACCCCCTCAGTGGACCCCTTCCCTACACTTCCCTCCTACTTAAGTTGACCTAATTTTCATAGACAGGACATGCAGTCATACATGCACATGCACAGTTCAGTAGGCCCAGTTCTATATGGCGACCATCTCTGCATGTTGACCAGTTTGTTACAGTCCCTTGGGTGGTCAGCTTACAGAGGTGCTACTGTACTTGGTAACAAATTCAAGATATTACTTTCTAAATAATTAACAAAAATTTGAAAACTCCAACTTAAAACTCATCTAAGTAAAATTTTTTTCTTAAATTTTTATTTGTTTTAGAGACAAGGTCTTACTCTATCACCCAGGCTGGGGTGTAGTGGTGCAATCATAACTCACCATAAACTTGAACTCCTAGGCTCCAATGATTCTCCTGCCCCAGCCTCCCAAAGTGTTAGAATTACAGGCATGAGCCACCATGCCCAGCCCCCCATCTAAGTAAGTTTTAAAATTCATGTGCACCCGAGCACATTATTCCATTACATGTGACATGACCATATCTATGAGGGGGTTATAGATCCATTCATTTCGGTTATCCTCATTATCAGTAAAGACTGCTAGAGCCAATGACATCAAGAAGCAATGTTTTACATCAGTAGGAAAATGACTACTGTCCTTCTCTGTAGCTATATAAACCCAAAACCTCCTCACTGCTTTTCTTCCTCTCTTCCTAGATTTCCTTTCTTTTCTCTTTTGTTCTTTTTTTCTTTCAAGTCAAGAAAAATATCTTATTTCACATTAAAGTCTTTGAAGTAGTAAGATCTTAATAAAATTTCCAAAATGGTGAATATTTACTTTAATAGCTTTTATATTGATATAATTGTTGATATATTATCATATTTAAATAATCTAGACATAATCCTGATGGATCTTCATTTTACAGTGGAAAGTGAGGGGTAATAGTGTCACCCTCTGCTGCACCCCAGGACCAAAGAGCAACTGGGCCCACCTGAACTCATAGCACAGATCTGGTCCACTCAATTCTGAAATCCCTCCAGGGAAGGAGATTGTAACACAATATTCCACTGCAGTGAGGAAAATTATCTTTCTTTTCCTAGCAAGAAAAATTATCTTTCTTTTCTTGTAGCTCAAAGGTCCCTGCTGAAATAGAAGCCTATTTTCCTTTGTTTGGTTCTCAGCCAAGCTCAAGAACACCTGGAGAATAACTTTTTATATGCATGTGAAAATTGTAGCTCCCTTCCAGGAATTTTACAACGGGTATCAAAGAGCAGCTTTGTCAATTCCCCCTAGATCCTACACAGAGGTTTAATTATAGGATTTTAATTATCAGTCCTGAATATTAGTTTAATTATCAGGCCTGAAAGATCATATGGCAACACACACTTATTTCTTTAGAATAGATGTGAGGAGAAATAATCACTGCACCAGACGGCTAGAACCAAAGGGGAAGAAGTTCCATTCATTCTGGATAAAGGAAAAATTGTGTTTAACGATTTAATCAGGAAATCAAGACTCAATGTTTGTCACTAGCAGTTCCCCAGAGCACGGACTGATCCGTCTTCCCTCCCTGCTTCTTTATTCTCACTTAAAGCTGCTACTTTCACTTGTCACATTTCCATAGCAACTGCTCCCTCAGTTTTTACAGTTAAAGCACAATGAATCATTTCTAACCCACCTAAATGTTCCAATATCAATTGTCAACAAAAAGCTTGTTGCAGGAAAATGAGGCCCAATGGAGAGAAAGAGCATCCAAACACCATGTTTATAAGAGGAAGGGCTCTTTATTCCAGCCAGCAGAGCTTATGGCATAGAAGAATTTAAAAGGGCCACACTCCCCGACTGGCTCGGTTTTTCCCTTTTTTATCTCCAGTCAAAAAAGTTCCAACCCATCGGTACCTTTCTCACTGGTCAGTTTGAATCAAGTGGGAGATGCTGTTCCAGGCCCCACAGAAGTACAGGATGTCACAGAAGTGGAAATTTCCAAGTTCCAGGAAGTTAAGTCTACAAATTCCCAAGAGCCGAGTCACCATGGAGAGGACCCAGCAGGTGTGCCCTTGGGGTCTCCTGGACCTCACACTTTTCGGGTATTCTCTCTCAGCTAATTCTGCCCAGTGTGTTATGAAGAATCGGCATCTCACCAACTCTTCATCAACCCATCTAATTTAGGAAGACTCATTTTCTTTTTAGGTTTGGGAGGTGTCTCTGAGAGGAATCAAATAAAGATGTCCCTCCACCATACCTGAGTAGTGAACAGGGGTGAGACAAGTAGAGGCCCAAATACTGTCCAACTTGCATTGCCGGGAAAGGCCAGGATGGAGAACAAAGCTCAGAGTGTGAGCAAAATGACTGTAACTGAGCCTCTCCCCCAGAAGACAGACATGCAGCTATTGTGAGTGTCTTAAGCCACCCAACCAATGGGATGGCCACCGTCTTGGCCCAGAGGAGCCCAGAACAACCTTAAAACTGAGTTACTGGGCATGTGGAGAAGTCAGCCAGGCCTCATCATGCCCCCTCTTGGACCCTTTTGGAGTTTCTCTTTGTAACAAGATACCAAACCATTACCAGGACCCGAGGCCATGCGGGACAGAGGTCACACCACACCTGTGGGATATCAAGTTACGGAAAAGGTCTCTGGAGTCTCAGTAGTCAACTGGCTTGTGACTGATTATTAGACTTCCTTAACTTAAAACCTCCCAAGCCTTTAGACAAAGCTTCATTTCTTTTAAATAATTATAATTCAAAACATCTTTAAAGCCACCTATAACCTGTAAGCCCCTACTTCAGAATGTCCTGCCTTCCTCTGTCAAACCAACGTCCGCCTCCTATGCATTGATTTATGACTTTATATCTAATTCCTGCCTTCCTAAAATGTATAAAACCAAATTGTAACTCAACTATCGCAGGACCACTTGCTCAAGGTCCCTGAGATGTGGCTCTCTGGGCCATGGTCACACGTATTCCTAACTATGACATCTAAATATGACATCTCTCCACAGCTCCTCTTTAAAATATGTTGGTCGGGGTTCTTTTCCACTGACACTACCCTGGTAGCAAGGTGAAACATATTCTCCCTGGGAAGGCTGAGCATCAAAAAAGAAAAAGGGAAAAGCTGAACTTGCCCAGACTATTTTTTTCTAAATTTATCACAGATATCAGACCTCACTGGCCATGGAATGAGTATAGTGACAGACAGAAACCAGGAGTTCACTAGTTGAACTCTTTCTACTTGAAAGAAAACTTATAGGAAAAGAGGGGAAATTGTTTTCTTTCCTGGTTCAACTCCTCCAATGTGGCAAGAGCTACCAAAAAGGATTCTTTTGTGACAAAGTTCCCTTCATTTTCATGTACCCCTAATAACCAAAAAATATCAGGTTGCAACTTATAATAAAAATACATTTGTCATAACGATACAACTCCCCAGTATTTCTGGTGTTTTGCTGTCTAGAAAACTGTCTTCTATCTATTTTGTGCCTTACTAAAATTCATTAAAGTTTTTTCTAAACTTAAAAATTCTATCTTATGACTTGGCGCTCATAGCACAGTAGTTTCAGTGCTAACCACAAACCCGGAGGCTAGCAGGTTCGAACCCGGCCTGGGCCAGCTAAACAATGATAACTGTAATAAAAAATAGCCAGGCATTGTGGCAGGCGCCTGTCATCCCAGCTACTAGGGAGGCCGAGACAAGAGAATCGCTTAAGCCCAAGAGTTTGAGGTTGCTGTGAGCTGTGACACCACAGCACTCTACCGAGGGCGACTTAGTGAGACTCTGTCTCAAAAAAAAAAAAAAAAAAATTCTATCTTATAACTAATCAGAAAACCAATAGACATATTCTGGTTAAGCAAGTTAACATCTTTAAGTTTCTGTTTCCTCTTTGTAAAGTAAGGCTAATGATAACCCCTACCACATAGGAGTTGTTTTGAGGATTAAAAGAAATAATCACACGAAATTCTTAGTAGTTCTATGCCTGACATCAAAATAACACTCACTACATTTTCAAGATGGTGGTGGTGGTGATGGTGATTACATGACGTCAATGCCTTTGCCCTTTCCTTCATGCTGTAACTCCCAAGTATATCCTAAATACAACATCTCTCCATCTCTAAAGCTACCACCTAGTCTCTCACCTGGATTATTATAACAGGCCCCTCCTTGGATAACCGGAGACCTTTCTACAGTCATTCCTCCATAGTAGGCACAGCGAGTATTTTAAAGCTGTAGATCAGATCTTGTCACTCTCTCACTTGAAGCCCTCCCACGGCTTTCCCAATCAGAATAAAGTCCTAACCGCTTATCCTGCCCGGCAGGTGGAACATGAGCTGGCCCCGCCCACATGTCCATCTCGACCTTCCTCCACTTTCCCCCAGCTCAATGCCCCGCTACCAGGGCCTTCTCTCTTTTCCTATAATTTTTTAAGCTGATTCTTCTTTAGGGACTCTTTGAGGGAAATGTAGAGTCTAATGTAAAAGGGTATTTTCTTTTTAGGCCCCAAATTAAATAATCAAAGCTCTAAGAAACAAAAGTTAAATCCTTTTTTTTCTTTTCTTACCTGTAGTAAGCATAATCTTGGCTCATAACATTCTCTGACCATTGTTTCACATCATATTTGTGAGTTTTGCCTTATTTATAATAATGTAATAAATAAGCCCACTACGAAAAGTAAGCCATAACCCAACATCCAAACATAATTCTTACCTTCCCCCACCTAATGTTACTATCATCCTGAACACAGGATATAAAGACCAGAATAATGTTATCAACCACCCTGAGCTAATTAACATTGATAAAACATTTCACCCAGTAGCAACTGAATATAGTTGCTTTGCAAGTATACACAAAACTGAATATAGTTTCTTTGCAAGTATACACAAAAAATTTACCAAAAGTGAATGAGGTCATAAAGCCAACCTCGACATATTTTTCAAAAATTTGAAATAAAAAAACTATTTTCTTAGACCATAACAAAATTAAACTGGAAATCAACAACAGATATTTAGAAAATTCTCAAAAATTTGAAAATAAGTAACACATGCTTAAATCCAAGGGTCAAAAAGGAAATAAACAGGTAAATTAGTAAATATTTTGAATTAAGATAACACATAACATAACAAAACTCATGGCATGTAGCTCGAGCAGTGCTTAAAGGAATAGTTATACCATTAAATAGATCAGAAAAGGTTTCAAATCAATGACTGCAATAAATTTCTATAATTTTATGTTGCCTTATCATCCATTTTGAAGGTAAGTTGGACCCTCTCCTACCAGAGCCTAGGCTTAGTCACATTTGACAGTTTCCATTCTCTACCTCTTTCCAGCCTCAGTGTTGTTGATCCAGGTAGCTCCCTTATACAACCACCTGCTATTGGCCACTTCCCTATGGGACAGCCAGATACAATGAACTTGACTCATCCATTGACCCCCTGCACAGACATGTCATGGGCTGCACAGACATGTCACAGAGACCCCCTGTCAGTCACAGCTGATCACACAGAACTCATGCCTACTTGCTTTAAACCCACAATTAGAACTCCCCATGGGAAACCCGCTTGAATAATGCCCTGGACCCTAACAAAGGCTTCTGCCCCAAAGGTCCTCCATCTGTTCTGTGCTCCCCACTCACTGGTTGAGCATGTCTGCCCCAGATGGCCTTGCAAGGTGTGCTGACCTCTTCTCTCTGGGATCTATAAAGTAAGAACATTGCCTCTGTTGTTTCATGTGGTTTTCATGCCACTTCCTCTGAGTCTCACCTGGCCGACACAGCTGAACCTACTTTCTTTCCGTGCACGGCTCTCCTAGAGAATAGCTATTGTGGTACAAATAAACTGAACACAGGTCAGAAAAGAACCACAAGGTGTCTGCCAATAAAACAAGTTTCCTGTGAGAGGGACAACTGGTCTTAAGTCAGACACTTAGGCATTAGGCCATCTACCAGATAAAAAAGTATCCTGGGAAAAGCACACTGTAAATATCCACACCCACCTCCCCTAGAACACCCTCAGGGCAGGACTATCATTTATAGCCACTCTCTGGAGAAAGACTTCAATTCCAAATTAGAAAGTATGCCTAAAAGACATCTTAAGTGTAACACATCTAAAACAGAACTCTTAATCTTCATTTACTACCTAGTAAATAACTGAGAGTCCAGGGCATTACATAAGTCACCCAACTGTTCAGGTCAAAAGTCAAGACCTCATAATTAACTCCTCTCTCACATCCTACAGTCCTTAAAAAATCATTTGCCTCTATCCAACTACTTTTTACCATCTCCACTGAGAAACCAAACTACCATCATCTCACTTGGACTATTGCAACACCTTCCCAACTGCCCATTCATGTATTTTTTCTCCTCATACCAGCCAGACTAACCTCATAAAAATACAGATCCTATCTTCTTTCTCATCTGCTCAAAACTTTACAATAGCCCTCAATCATCAGAAAAATCTAAAAATTTTCTGGTCATGGTCTACTCTACAGGCTCTACAAGTCCCCTGTAGAGCAACTGTAAGACTTCATACAGTTGCTGTGTTCACTAAACTTTCAATTCTACTTACTGAGAAGCCCCCTTCCTGGAAGGCTCTGTCCCGTGCACTTGTCCAACTGCTTTGTCTCTAACCTCTTAGCTCAAATGTTTTGTGTGCTTGTTTTTGGAGATCGAGTGTCATTCCATCACTCTGGGTAGAGCTGTGGCATCATCATAGCTCACAGCAACCTCAAATTCTTGGCCTACGAACCTGTTGCCTCAGCCTTTGGAGTAGCTGGAACTACAGGCACCCCTAGGACGCCTGCATGGCTACTTTTTTCTATTTTTATTTTTATTTATTTATTTATTTATTTTTGCAGTTGGGCCGGGCCAGTTTTGAACCTGCCACCCTCGGTACATGGCGCCGACGCCCTACTCACTGAGACACAGGCGCAGCCCAGTTTTTTCTATTTTTAGTAGAGACGGGTCACGGCTCTTGCTTAGGCTGGTCTCCAACTCTTGAACTCAAGCGATCCACCAGTCTTGGCCTCCCAGAGTGCTAGGATTACAGGTGTGAGCCACCCTGCCTGGCCTGTCAGCTCAGATGTAATCTCCATATGCCTAACTTCTTACACTATGCTATCCAGAGTACCACCCATCCCCAAATCACTATTACTACCCAATTGTATATTTTTCTCTACAGCCTTTATCATTATGTAAAATTGTTTTATTATTTTTAAATGCACTTATATATACCATCTGTCCCTTTAACCTTCAAATATAAGCTTTGCAAGAACAGAAACTTCCACTATATGAACTTCCATATATTAACTTCTCTGTTGCAGACACTCCTGTTGGTACCCAGAATGTGGGATCTAGCTGCAAAGAGAGGAAGTTTCTGTTCTTGCAAAGTTTATATTCGAAGTTTAAAGGGACAGACCCTATATATAAGTACCTTTAAAAATAATAAAAAAGATAATTTTACATAATGACAAACGCTGTAGAGCATGTCAAAGAAACCAATCCAGAAAACTCTCTGTATCTAGTTCATTTTACAAGAGAAAACTGAGGTCAAAGACTAATTACACTACTCGCTGAAAGCCGCACAACCAGTAAAATCGCAGCTTCAGGATTTAGAGCCAAGTTGGCTCCAAATAATAGGTTTTTATTAATTAATTTATTTTTTAAGACTAGTCAAGTGCAGTAGTGAGAAGGGGAGTTCAATCTGTAACTGCGAACAATCAAGTGAGATAACTCGCTACCTTCGGACCAGCCAAATATCAGGTTTTTAATTGTACACTACACTGACTCACTAAATTTTTCAATCTACTATGCTATTTGTGAGCGTGAGTCTAACTTCCCCAACTCCATTCACAGCGGGCCCACACCGAGCCGCGACAGCCGCTCAGCGCAATCCCCGGCCCAGCGCCCCCTCCTTTCCGGACCTCGCTCCGCCGTGCCCCGCCCACGTGACTCTGCTGAGCGCGTCGGCGCCGTGAACGGGTCTCGTGCAACGCATTCTGGGATTTGTAGTTCACACCCTGCCCGAGTCCCGCAGACACATGAAATAAACCACTATGGAATTTAGATATCTCGGAATCTAGTGCGAATTAAATAAAGCGTAGATTCTGTCTCAGTATAGAGTTGCAAAGGCGTCGTTTTCAAAGGAGCGGCTCCAACCTCGGATCAGGCGCTGCGCAGACAGCTGCGCGGGGTCCTTGGCTGGGCGGGGCCTGCTCGCGGTGGCTTGTGGCTCCTTCCTGTGCCGCCTCTCTCTTTCGCGTAGGCCCGCGGTGCCGGCAGGATGGGTGAGCTCTCCTGACATGTCTACGGGCACCGCACGCGGGACCTGGGTTTTCAGGGACGGGCGGACGGGCGGGCGGGCGGGCGGAAGGGAGCAGAATGTCACGGGGAGGCCGATTGGGGAGTGCTGGCGGGACGCCGCTCCCGAAGGCACAGGCGCAGAAAGGGCCCACGCGGCTGGGCTGCCGCCGGGGACGCGGTACCGAGGGGCTCCGGTCGGCCGGAGCCGCCTCCTGGGCATTGGTGTTGGGGCTTATCCTTGGGGAAAGCGCACCCGCCGGAGCTCCTGTGCCCCGTTTTTAATGTTAGTTGTTCCAGGGGGACTTGGGGAACGTTTCGGGGGAAGGTTTCGCCTCCCGACCAAGTTACGGTGCAAAAGCTACGTACGGTTTAAGGGTATAGTCCAGGTGACGCTAGTGTGTTTCGAAATATAAAACATAAAATAAGCATGTTTTTGTGGAGGAACTAAAATGCTTTAATTTCTAGGCAAGTGTCGTGGGCTCCGAACTGCTAGGAAGCTCCGTAGTCACAGACGAGACCAGAAGTGGCATGATAAACAGTACAAGAAGGCCCATCTGGGCACAGCCCTGAAGGCCAACCCTTTTGGAGGTGCTTCCCATGCAAAGGGGATCGTGTTGGAAAAAGT
>CAUYRH010173828.1:0-10279 GCA_963574655.1 Perodicticus potto
GTCCCAGCTACTTGGGAGGCGGAGGCAGGAGACTCGCTTGAGCCCAGGAATTGGAGGTTGCTGTGAGCTGTGATGCCACAGCACTCTATCTAAGGTGACAGCTTGAGGCTCTGTCTCAAAAAACAAAAAGAAAAGAAAATATAAAATGTGTAGAAGGGTTAATCCATATCCTAGTATAGGATCGATACTGTTTTGCCTCTTTTTTCTGGATTCCCTCCCCCACACAAACACACTCCTTTGTTTCCTTTCTTTCTTTTTCGTCGTCTTTTTATTATTATTATTATTATTTTATTGTGAGAGATTCCCTGTTACCCAGGCTGGTCTTGAATTCCTGGGCTGAAGTAGTGATCCTCCTGCGTCAGCCTCCCAAGTAGCTAGGATTACAGGTGTGTACAACTGTACGCAGCTTTTCTTCTCTCCTCTTTTTACAAAAATTTTTAAGTTTCCTTTTTTAAAGCCCTGCCTCCTCTCGGTGACTTACTCCGCCTCCCCGCAATTCCAAGTTCACTGAATGTCCGTCCTCACTGTTGATGCTTCCTTAACCCCAATTCAATTAATGTTGACCTCGGCTTATTAAGCTCCTACTAGGGCCCACCTTACCCACGTTAGTACTCTCCCAAAACTTTAGTTTAATGCAGCAGTTCTCAACCTTCCCAATGCCGCAACAACTTCATTACAGTTCCTCATGTTGTGGTGAGCCCCAACCGTAAAATTATTTTCATTGCTACTTCATGGCTGGGGGTCACCACAACATGAGGAACGGTATTGCAGGGTCACGGCATTAGGAAGGTTGAGACCACTGGGTTAAGGCATAACTGTGCATCAGTCCCACTGCAGCACTCACTGTGGCCTGGCCTGCTGCCCTGGGGGCCCACCCGTTCCTGCATCTCCCTAACTTCTCCAGGTATTTTGTCCCAGGAACTTTCTACCTCTGTCATCTTTCCATAGCCTATCTCTGGGTGATCTCCTCTATTCCTAAGGATTTGACAGCTACTATTTGCTCAAATTTCCAGTTTACTCTATTAGTGCAAATCCTAATACTTAGACCCCGGAACCAACGTCCACCTGTTCACACGGATTTCTCTTTGGAGGTCCCAGGGGTATCTTAAGGTCCAAACTTGCTTTTTTTCTCATGGCTCCTATTTCCTATCCTATTTCCTAAATGGCCTCATCATTAAGCTATTACTCAAGTGAAGAGCTGGAATCTTTTTTTTTTTGAGACACAGTTTCACTCTGTTCCCTGGGTTGGAGTACAATGGCGTCATCATAGCTCAGCTACTTGGGCTCAAGAAATTCTCCTACCTTAACCTCCTGAGTACCCGGGACTACAGGCGCATGCCACCACACCCAGCTAATTTTTCTATTTATTTTAGAAACAGGGTCTTGCTGTGCTGCCTAAGCTGGTCTCTAACTTCTGGCCTCAAGTGATCCTCCTACCTCAGCCTCTCAAAGTCCCGGGATTACAGTATGACCCAGTCATCTCCAACGTCCTTGTTTTTATGTGCCATATTCTGTACTGAAGTCATCACAACCCCTTCGATTTTATTTCCACAGTGCTCCTGAATCAATCCTCTCTATTTCTAAGGCTTTAGCTTGGGCCATTATCACGACTCACCCTGGGTACTGCGGCAGACTGAGAGCCTTTATTGTCAGTCACTCACTCTCCTCATTCTTTGCTCAGATCCCAGATTTATCTAGTTAATGGATGCGTGTTATTAATCATCTGCTATAGAATCTTAGCACAGCACTGACTACATGAAATTCCGAATATTGACATCTCTAGCTCCTCATTAGAATGGAGGTACCGGCTCGGCACCTATGGCTCAAGTGGCTAAGGCGCCAGCCACGTACACCTGAGCTGGCGGGTTCGAATCCAGCCCTGGCCTGCCAAATAACAATGTCGGCTGCAACCAAAAAATGGCCGGGCGTTGTGGCGGGTGCCCGTAGTCCCAGCTACTTGGGCGGCAAAGGCAGGAGACTCGCTTGAGCCCAGGAATTGGAGGTTGCTGTGAGCTGTGAAGCCATGACACTCTATCCAGGGTGACAGCTTGAGGCTCTGTCTCAAAAAAAAAAAAAAAAAAGAATGGAGGTACCTCCAGATCATTAGACTTTTCCTTATTAATTATTGTATCCCACGGCCTATTACTGTATATTAAATATGCACTAAGAAATGCTTATTAAATGAACAAAAGCCCAGAACTACATCATGTACAGTAGGGAATATGAAAGAAATACAATATGAAATATGATATGAAGGAAACGCAAGATGGCTCTGTCCCCTAGGAGCTTACATTCTTACGGAAGCAACAAAAAGCACAAGAAACTGGCAAGTACCTAAACTTGCAGACACTAAATGCCAGAGGAGCTCAGAAAAAAGAGAGGTGAGCGCACAACGGCTCTGTTCACAAAGACACAGCCTCAGCGCCTGTAGCTCCGTGGGTAGGGTGCCGGCCACATACACTGGGCAGGAGGGTTCAAACCCAGCCCAGGCCTACTAAACAACGACAACTACAACAACAACAAAAATAGCCAGGCGTGGGCGGCACCTGTGGCTTAGCGTGTAGGGCGCCAGCCCCATATACTGAAGGTGGTGGGTTCAAACCCAGCCTCGGCCAAACTGCAAAAAAAAAAAAAAAAAATAGCCGGGTATTGTGACAGGCGCCTATAGTCCCAGCTACTTGGGAGGCTGAGGCAAGAGAATCGCTTGAGCCCAAGAGTTTGAGGTTGCTGTGAGCTGTGACGCCACAGCATTCTACTGAGGGCAATAAAGTGAGACTCTGTCTCAAAAAAAAAAAGAGAGAACACAGAGGAAAATAGACTTAATCAGGATCTAAAAGGATGGGTGGCGTTTGTGAGAACAGACTATAAAAGGCAAAGTGCTCAAGAATGGAAATGGCACAGTAAAAAATACAGTGCATTTGCAAGATAGAAAGGAGCCTGGCATAACAGAAAAGTATTAATCTGCAAAGGTTCCACTGGAGGATAAACACACTGAAATTGGAGAAACTGTCTTCCTGGCTAACCCCGTCTCCTCGCTAATGTAATGATGCAGGCAAGACCCAGGGAGAAAGGTGATGATGGCTGGAGCTGTCACCCTGGGTAGAGTACCGTGGCATCACAGCTCACAGCAACCTCCAACTCCTGGGCTCAAGCGAGTCTCCTGCCTCCGCCTCCCAAGTAGCTGGGATTACAAGTGTCTGCCACAACGCCCGGCTATTTTTTGGTTGCAGCCGTCATTGTTTTTCAGTAACACTGAAGAAGGATCAAAAGGCAAGGCGTTTCACAAGCAAGAAGGATGTAACAGGCTTAGTGTGAGAATAAAGAATCAGACTTAAGGTTTAAGTCTGGAAACTCAAATAAGGGTATTAGTAAAAGCAAGATAAATTTACTTCAAGATTTCAGTATACGGGTGGTGACTGTGGGTCAAGGAGTAGGGTGCCGGTCCCATTTGCCGAGGGTGGCGGGTTCAAACCCAGCCCCAGCCAAAA
The DNA here is from genome assembly GCA_963574655.1 of Perodicticus potto. NCBI lineage: Eukaryota > Metazoa > Chordata > Mammalia > Primates > Lorisidae > Perodicticus > Perodicticus potto. Next base: position 3,489 of record CAUYRH010173828.1, read on the forward strand.
AAAAAAAAGAAAAAAAAGATTTCAGTATACTGAGTTGAAGACAAACTGCTCTGCTCTGGGAAAACATAACAGGCTTTAACATAGTAAGACTCAGAAATGAGAATTTTTAAATTTTTAGCAACCAGGCTTGAGTTGTATATAAAGAAAGAATTTTAAAATAGTTTAATTAGGCTCTGTGCCAGTAGGACGGCCTCTGCATATTTTGTTGGTTTTATTTTCTCCTTACTCTCTGCTCCTCTCTATAATCAATTCTGTTTTGCATCATCCTTTCCATAGAAATGAGGTTTGATTATAAAGTAACAAAGCTGAAGTTTAAAAATACAAGAATCCATCTATCCAAAACTGATTCCAAAAATGCTGTTTTTGCTCAACACTTTTCTGGAACTTCTCTGTTGGAGCTGCTTTCAGAGTCTATCTACCATCCAAACAAGAAAACCAATGATCTCACAGTCACAGTTTATTTCTAAACATCTCTAACCTGATCATCCATTAAGTTAGCTCTGTTTGTTTTTTCTTTCTTTCTTTTTTTTTCTGTTTGTTTTTTCAAAAGTAGACTCTATTCTCAAGAAAAAGAGAGAGAGAGAGACAGAGAAATTTCTTGAGTACCAACACCAAGGCTACTCCACAGGTTGTGCCCCTTAGGCAGCTTCAAGAGAGGCTTTCCAAATATTCTGAGGAGTGATAATATCCCTGTGGGGAAGAAGTGGAGGAAAATTAAAGTGTCCAAGCCCCTACTGAGAGCTCAGCATTACACTGTTAATTATTTCTCAGAGCTGTTTTTCATGCAATCCTTGAAGCAACCATAAAAGTACTATCATTTTATGCTAAAGACAAATAAAAGAAAGTCCAAAAGAATAGCTTGCTCAGGTTTATAAAACTAATATGCAGCAGAGCTAGGACTTTAAAAACAATGTGTTTGTATAGTGCTGCTTCTCATAAAAGTATGAACACTAATTTCCAATGAATACAGAGTTATTAAACAGTACCATTATAATTATGTATAATTATATAATCTTATATTATATGCCTATAACTTCAATACTCTTTTGTTTCCCTGCCACTTTATGTATTAACTCGGGAAAATATTGAAAGACATATGAGCAACCAGCCATCAAAATCTGTCATAGGTTTTGAGCTAAGTCTACTTTACAGAAATAGAATATAAGAAAAACAAATGTTCTCTGGGAGGCTGAGGCAAGAGGCTCACTTGAGCCCAAGAGTTTGGGGTTACTGTGAGCTATGTCATGGCGCTCTACCCAGGGTGACAAAGTGAGACTCTGTCTCAAAAAAAAAAAAAAAGAAAGAAAAGAAATGTCTTAGATCATCAGGCTTGATTCCCTGATTATACCACGGTTTAAGTACATTATTATCCAGGTCAATAAGCAAATATTTCCTTCCCCTTATACAGTATTTTCAAATAGAGGCTACTGTGTATTTACCATCAGGACTTTATTCCTGCACTCTTAGTTGAACACAGTTTTATTTATTCCTCTTTGAATTCTACTCATTCACCACTGGAACACTATTCACATTTATATATAGCAGACTCTTATACTATCTTAAACTGGATTGGAAGCCTGCAGGCTTGAATTATTTAAAAGAAAAACATTTCCACTCGTCCTGCCAAGCGCGTTGATCAATCCTCACTTAAGTGATGCAATCACCTCCTCTCATTTTGTAAGCTCTCCTCTCTCCAGGTGACTAAGCAGTCTGCAATCTTCCTTCCTTTAATTGAATAATTATCAGGCTTGTGTCTTAGCCTTCCGGTTTTTACAAATTCATGCAATCATTTTCTCCTGTGAATATGGTAAAGGGTTTTGTGGCTAGAGCCTTTTAAGCGCATGTGTCCATAGAACTCTAGAGCAGTGGTTCTCAACCTTCCTAATGCCGCGACCCTTTAATATAGTTCCTCTATACTAAACATGTATACCCTTTAATAAATGTTATGGTGACTCCCAACCATAAAATTACTTTTGTTGCTACTTCATAACTGTAATTTTGCTACTGTTATGGATCTTAATGTAAATATCTGCTATGAGGGGACCTCCAAAGGGGTCGCTCGACCCACAGGTTGACAACTGCTGCTCTAGAGCAACTTTCTAGCCACTGTTTCCGTGCAACCATGCTTATCTGCTCTTGTGTTCCAGGCAGATTAGCTACTCTGCAATGACTGTCTTCCCCCCACTTTCCCCCCCGCCCATGTGCTTTTCTTTATTGGATAGACCTTCCTGTGTCCTCTACACATCTTTCTGGCTCAAATGTTTGTTCTCTCACTTGGTCTCCAGACCTTAGTGGCACTTTTGGTAATGTTATCACCTAACGTTGTAAACACAACTGCTGTTTATTAAGCACTAACCATGTGCTGTGTTTGGAGCCTTATGTATGCAACACAAACTATCCAGATTTCCCCCTATTTCCTCACAACACACCTCTCATCCTCTACAAAGTCTGTCACTTACAGGCCTGGTGTAGTGCCTGGCACACAGCAGATGCTCAAGAAATAGAAGCCATTATTATTATGATTATGAGAACAAGCCATATGACTTCTTCAGGCTTGACTCCAATATCTATCATGACATCTGTCTTACTCAATATTTGTTTGTGAAACTGAGTAATGGGCTGGAAGTGATGGCTCACTCTCGTAATCCCAGCACTTTGGGAAGTCAAGGCAGAAGGATCACTTGGGGCCAGGATCAAACTAGCTTGAACAAGGGAGAGATCCGATATCCACAAAAAAAGAAAAATTGGCCCAGTGTGATGGTATGCACCTATAGTCCCAGCCACTTCAGAGGCAGGAAGATCACTTGAGCCCAAGAGTTGGAGGTTGCAGCGAGCTATGGTGATGACACTGCACTCTAGCCTCAGTTACAGAGTGAGATTCTGTTAAATTAATAAAATTTAGGCTCAGCACCCATAGCACAGTGGTTAAGGCGCCAGCCACATATACCGAGGCTGGTGGGTTCAAACCTGGCCCGGGCCAGCTAACCAACAATGACAACTGCAACAAAAAAAATAGCTGGGTGTGGTGGTGGGTGCCTGTAGCCCCAGCTACTTGGGAGGCTGAGGCAAGAGAATAAGGCTTAGGCCTTATTAGGAGTTTGAGGGTGCTGTGAGGCCACAGCACTCCACCAAGGGCAATATAGTGAGACTCTGTCTCAAAAAAATTTTCTTTTTAAAAATAAAACTAAGGCTCGGCACCTGTGGCTCAAGCGGCTAAGATGCCAGCCACATACACCTGAGCTAGCGGGTTTGAATCCAGCCCGGGCCCACCGAAAAACAATGATGGCTGCAACCAAAAAATAGCCGGGCGTTGTGGCGGGTGCCTGTAGTCCCAGCTACTTGGGAGGCGGACTCAGGAGACTCGCTTGAGCCCAGGAATTGGAGGCTGCTGTGAGCTGTGATGCCATGGCACTCTACCCAGGGTGACAGCTTGAGGCTCTGTCTCAAAAGAAAAAAAAAAATTAAAAATAAAAGTAAGCAATGGAGAGAAAAACATTTGAATAGCTGTAATACTCTGTGAGACGAACTGTGCAGCCTGCCATAGACTGCTGAAACTAACTCTTCAGAGTCTGAAAAAGAAAAATATACAGTCAACAGAGATGGGGGTGGGTTTCCAGAATCAGGGCCTAGAAGCCCAGCAAGTTGCATCGTACTAGGCGTAGAAGGCTCTTTTTGGCTAGTGACTGCAGAGGCGGAGCCTGAGAAAGGGACTGCTCTGGGCGCAGGCTCCCCAGGTGCAGAAAGTATGGTCAGGGCAACTCCCCAGGATCAGAAGGAGGCATGGGACTGTGAGGGAGGCTCCTGATGATGAAGGGTGTCTTAGTTTCGGAATTGAGACCTATAACTGCTGCATTCACAGGGACCCAAAGGTGAGGCTCTAGGGCCCTGGGATTTAACAATAGCAGCATAGGACGTAGAGCATGCTAGGGAATGTGGCCAGAGGTAGCAGGGCATGCCAGGCACAGCGATGTGCTCCTATAGTCTCAGTTAGTTGGGAAGCTGAGGCGGGAGGATCACTTGAGCTCAGGAGTTCAAGTCCAGCTTGAGCAACATGGAGAGACCCTCCATCTCTGAAAATACAAAACAAAAAAAAAGAAAGAAATTATTTAAAAAAAATGAAAATATAAAACAAAAAAGATGTAGCAGGACCCCCCCAAAATCCAGATTCAAGTCTTTGGCAATGCTATGTTTAAAAGGGGGATGTGTACTGACTTATTACAAAGACCTGATTCCTTCTATACATTGGCTTCACACCTAGGCTGTGTACTCACTTGGCCTCTGAACCCCCCCCCCAACAGTGTTTTAGTCCCTTAACTTGTCCCCAGATGTAACCACTTCCAGGTTGAAATTGGTCTTTGCAACCTTGAGATAGCTGTTTCATCCCCTGATTCTGAAACTAGAACTCCTATTATCATTAGATTCCAGAAGCTAGGATCCATATACTCTTGCAATGAAGTGGTCCTTTTCTTTTAAATCCAAAAAACCAAACACACTAAAAAATTAATAAAATCTTCCCATAACCTGGCTCTTCGGTCAGTCCACACTTACTTCTTCAAATACCAAACTGTCTTACATTGTTCTGTGACTTGTTCTTTGGATTTGGTATCCCTAAGGTTTGTGTGATTGATGTTGCGTCAATACACAGAAATCGTGGACTTTCCAGTTCAACTCATCTGATGACAACTTTCTTCTACAATACTCCCACCAAGTGGTTATCTGGACCACACTTAAAACACCATGACTGAGAATTCATTGTCTTTAAAGACCGCCTATTTTATCTTCTGATGTCACCTAGTAGATGTATTAATAACTGTACCAGGCTGAAATATGCCTTAGTTTTTGTCCCTTGACCCCAGCTTCTCTCCTTAGTGACATGTGAAATAAATAAAAACCTCTTCACGTGGCCTTCTTCAGAAATCTTCACAAGTGACAATATCCTTCCTAGGTTTGTTTGCTTGCTTTGTTTTGATAAATAAATGTTCCCAGTGCCTTCAACTCTGTTGTTGTTAAATATTCTCCCCAACATCATTTCCCTTTCTTTTCTGCATATTCAAGATGATCTGTATGTTGTGCTTCTAGCCCAGAGTTGGACTAATTTCAGGTGTGCTGTGGTCAGGATAGAACGGAGTCGCCTTCCTTGTGTTCTGGACATATTCTTCTCATCATGCAACCTAAGACTGCATCTGCTTTTCTGGCAGCCACAACACATTGTTGACTCATACTGTGCTAAAAAAAGTCCATTCAATATCCCTAAATACCACACATACTACTGCTACACCCAAACGCGTTGCCCACTTATACAATTGGAGGAGGCAAAGGTAGGAGAGTGAAAGCTTTATTGACTACACTTCATGAAATTTGGGGCCCAACGATTAAATCTGGGATGTTTGCATTCCTGTGGTACATAAGCCTGTGCTACCCCAAATGATTAGACAAACTAGTGATGAGTCATGGATGAGTTCAGCGTAGGGTAGTCAGCTTTTCTTCATTTCACGGACTCAGACTACAGCCTTCCTTAAAATCGCCCATCTTTCAAATGTATGCTATTTATCACCAGAAGAACTGGTGGAAAGACTATAAATGATTCAATGCAAAGCCATTATCACCACTGGAAATATAACTCAAAGATAAGTAGCCTGTACATTTAAGGATGATATATTTATAATTTCTCACTGAAGAATTATATCCAAATATCTTTTACTCAGTTGCAAATATAGAGATAAAACTATATAGATTTTCTCTATATATGTACATTTACTTATTTATTTTTATTTTTTGGGACAGGGTCTTGCTCTGTGACCCAGTCTGCAGTGTTATGGTGTGATCATAGCTCATAGTAACCTTGAACTCCTAGGCTCAAACAATCCTCCCGCCTCAGCCTCCCAAGTAGCTAGGACTATAGGGATGTGGCACCATTCCTGGCTAATTTTTAAAAATTTTTTATAGAAACAGTCTTGCTATGTTGCTCAGGCTGGTCTCAAATTCTTGGGCTCAAGCTATCCTGCTGCCTCGGGATTACAGGCATCAGCCCCCACGCCTGGCCAGATTTTCACACTTTGCTTATTTGATCTGTCAAATCAAAGTAAGGAAAAAATTATCCTCATTTTTAGATGAAAAAATTGAGACCCCCCCCAAAAGTTATAATTTGTCTATTTTTCATAGCTAAAAAGGGGTAGAACCAGGGGTAAACGTAACTCCTTGGATTTCTAGTCACATTTGGCCCTCACCATACCATGACATTAACACCAGCGAGACTGAGTCCTTGGCCTGAAGCGCTGACACCCAGTGTATCCCCTCTGAGTGTTAGGCAACACATGCTCAATTTGCCCTTGCTATCCAGATAATGAAAAGGGCTGCATACCTTCCATTTGAAGGAAGGCAGGTGCCTGTAGTCCCAGCTACAACCTCCTGCAATCCATTACTAGGCATCCACCCAGAAGAAAAAAAATCATTTTACCACAAGGACATTTGCACTAGAATGTCTGTGATAGCTTAATTCACAATCGCCAAGGAGAGGAAGCAACCCAAGAGCCCCTAAATTTATGGAGTAACAACCTGTGGCATATGCGTACCATAGAATATTATTCAGCCACAAAAAAGGTTGAAACTTTACATCGTTTGTATTTACCTGGATGGAGCTGAAACATATTCTTCTTTTTTTTTTTTTGAGACAGAGCCTCAAGCTGTCACCCTGGATAGAGTGCTGTGGCATCACAGCTCACAGCAACCTCCAATTCCTGGGCTCAAGCGAGTCTCTTGCCTCCGCCTCCCAAGTAGCTGGGACTACAGGC
>CAUYRH010173832.1:0-16175 GCA_963574655.1 Perodicticus potto
TTCTTTTTTTTTTTTTTGAGACAGAGCCTCAAGCTGTCACCCTGGGTAGAGTGCGGTGGCATCACAGCTCACAGCAACCTCCAATTCCTGGGCTCAAGTGAGTCTCCTGCCTCTGCCTCCCAAGTAGCTGGGACTACAGGCGCCCGCCACATCACCTGGCCATTTTTTGGTTGCAGCCGTCATTGTTGTTTGGTGGGCCCCGGGCTGGATTCAAACCCACCAGCTCAGGTGTACATGGCTGGCGCCTTAGCTGCTTGAGCCACAGGCGCCGAGCCTTTATTTATTTATTTATTTTTTTTTTAAGACAGGGACTTTGTTGTCTAGGCTAGGTGCAGCAATGCTATCATAGCTCACAGAAACCTCAAACTCCTAAGTTCAAGTGATCCTTTTGCCTCAGTGTCCCAAGTAGCTGGGACTACAGGCACACATCACCATGTGTAGTTGATATTTCTATATTTTGTAGAGACGTAGTCATACTCTTGCTTAGGCTGATCTTGAACTGCTGGCCTCGAGCGATTCTCCTGCCTCAACCTCCCAAAGTGCTAGAATTACAGGTGTGAGTCACCATTGTCATAAGTTTTGAAATCAGCAAGTGTGAGTCCCTCAGGTTTGGTCTTCTTTTTCATAATTGTTTTGACTAGTGAAACATATGAATCTCCCCTGAGATTCCGTATGAGTTTTAGAATCAGTTTTTCTTTTTCTCCACAAAACATCATTGGGATTTTTATAAGGATTTATCAAATCTGTAAATCACTTTGGATTGTACTGACATCTTAACAAAATTCAGTCTTCTGGTACATGAACATCGGATGTATTTCCATTTATTTATGCCTTCTTTACTTTCTTTCAGCAATATTTTGTCTAATAGTTTTCATTGTACAAGTCTTTTACCTTCTTGGTTATTTTCTAAGTATTTTATTCTTTTTGGTGCTATTGTAAATGGAATTGTTGTCATATTTTCCTTTTAAATGTATTCATTCCTACTGTATAGAAGTGCAACTGATTTTTTGTGTTAACTTTGTATCATGCTCCTTTGCTCTTTGAATTCATTTATTAGTTCTACAATAAGTTGTGTGTATGTATATGTACAATCTTTAGGATTTTCTCAACGTAAGAGCATATGATTTGCAAACACAGTATTTTACTTCTTCCTTTCCAATTTGGATGTCTTTTTTTTTTCTTGCCTAAATGCTTTGTCTAGAACCACCAGTCTTATGTTAAAAAGAAGTGGTGAAAGCAGGCATCCTTGCCTTATTCCTGATCTTAAAGGAAAAGCTTTCAGATTTTCATCATTGAATATAATATGTGGGCTTTAATATATAGCTTTTATTGTTGAGCTAGTTTTCTCTTATTCCCAGTTCGCTATGTGTTTTTATCATGAATGGGTATTGGATTTTGTCAAATACATTTCCTGCATCAGTTGAGATGACTATGCAATTTTTGCTCTTCATTCTGTTAATGTGGTACATTTTATTGATTTTCATGTGGGGAACCATTCTTGCATTCCTGGAATAAATACACTTGGTCATGGTGTATGATCCTTTTATTATGCTTCTCAATTTTGTTTGCTAGCATTTTGTTGAGGACTTTTTCATCCGTGTTTTAAGGAATAGTATCTAGTAGTGTCTTGTCTGCCTTTGGTGTCAGGGTAATACTGGCTTCATAAAACGAATGTGGAAGTGTTCCCTCCTCTTCAGTTCTTGGAAAAGTTTAAGAAGTATTGGTACTCTTCTGTTTGGTAGACTACACAAGTGAAGTCATAAGGTCCAGGGCTTTTCTTTGTTGGAAGATTTTTGACCACTGATTCAATCTTCTTATTAATTATAGATCTATTTTCCATTTCTTTGTGATTTAGTCTTGGTAGATTTTGTGTTTAGGAACTTGTCAGTTTCACCTAGGGTGACCATTCAATTTGATGACATACATAGTGTTCACTTATAATTCTTTTTATTTCTGTAGAATTGGTGGTAATGTCCTCACTTTCATTTCTGATTTTAGTAATTTGAGTCTTCCCTCTTTTTTCTTTAGACCATCTGCCGGAAGTTTTCTCAGTTGTGTTGATCTTTTCAAGTAACTAATTTTTGTTTCATTAATTTTTCCCTATTTTTTTCTATTTTCTATTTTATCTCTACTCTAAAATTTATTTCCTTCCTTCTAGCTTTGGCTTCTTCATGTGTATAGTTAGGTTGTTTCTTTGAGATTTTCCTTGTGGTTTTCTTTTTCCTGTTTTTGTTATTTGTTGGGTTGGTTAGGCTTTTTGAGACAGGGTCTAACTATGTTGCCAAGGCTGGTCTTGAACTCCTGGAATCCTGGCCTCAAGCATTCCTCTTGCCTTAGCCACTGTGCCCAGCTTGTTTTTTAATGTAACTATTTATCGTTACAAATTTCCCCCTGAGTACTACTATTTCTGTGTCTTATAAGGTTTGGTATGTTCTGTTTTTAATTTCAGTTATCTATAAGAATGCTCTAATTTCCCTTGTAATTTCTTCTTTGATCCATTGGTGGTTTAATGTCCACTATTTTGTGAGTTTTCCTTCTGTTATTGATTCCTAACTTCAGCCTGTTATGGTGCAGAAGATAATTTGATGATACCTGTCTTTTAAATCTGTTGAGACTTAATTTGTGGCCTAATATATGGTCTATCCTGGAATATGTCCCATGTGTACTTGAGAAGAATGTATCTGCTGTTGTTTTTGGTCAGAATGTTCTGTATGTCTATTGGATGCACTTGGTTTATTGTTGTTTAAGTCCTCTATTTTCTTACTTAATCATATTTGTCTGGTTCTATCCATTACTGAGAGTGGGGTAATGAAGTTCCCAATACTATTGTGCAACTTTCTTTTTTTTTTTTTTTTTGAGACAGAGTCTCATTTTGTCCCCCTGGGTAGAGTGCCATGGTGTCACAACTCACCGAAACCTCAAACTGTAGGGTTTAAGCAATTCTCTTGCATCAGCCTGCTAAGTGGCTAGGACTATAGATGCCCAGCCTGGCTATATTTAAAGATGAGGTCTTGCTCTGGCTCAGGATGGTCTTGAACCTGTGAGCTCAGGCAGTCCACTCATCTCTGCCTCTCAGAGTGCTAGGATTATAGGTGTGAGCCATCACCCCAGTCTATTGTGTAACTTTCGATTTCTCCCTTTAATTCTGTCAGTTTTTGCTGCATATATTTTGATAATCTGTCATGAGGTATGTACATGTTTATAATTTCTGTATCTTCTTTCTGTTTTCAAACTAAAAGCCCAGGCTTAACCACTATATACTATATCCATGTAACAAAACTCTTATTTTTTTTTATAATCACTTATTTTTTTATTTCAAATTAATATGTGGGTACACATTTTTAGATTACATGGTTCTCACTTCCAAAGTAAAGTTCAAGTTGTAGATGAGCCCTTCCCCCAGGGAGCATGCTGAATACCTTCACATCATGCTCAGTAGGTGTGATCCCTCCAAATACCATCCTTCCTCCCACCAATCTCGCCTTCCCTCCCCCCCCACTCCACCTCTTGTTAGACTATCTTTGTATTTTATCATTCGTATGAGCATGTAATTGTTTATATATTGATTTCATGTTAGTATTGAGTACATTGGATTTTTTTATTCCATTCTTGAGATACTTTACTAAGAAGAATGCGTTTCAACTCCATCCAGGTAAACGTAAAATATATAAAGCGGTGGTTCTCAAACTTCCTAATGCTGTGAACCTTTAATATAGTTAAAAGAGGTTGTGACCCACAGCTTGAGAACTGCTGATATAAAGTCTCTATCTTTTGTTTCTTTTTCTATTTGACATCATCATTTTTTTTTTTTTTATTGTTTGGGATTCATTGGGGGTACAAAGAATTAGGTTATACTGATTGCATTTGTTAGGTAAAGTCCCTCTTATAATTGTGTCCTATCCCCAAGAGGTGTGCCATACACCATGACTCTCCATTCACCTCCCTCTTCTCCCCTCCCTACTCCCTCATTTCCCTACTCCCAGCTTGTATTAGATAATCTACTGCCTTCATATTAGAATTGAGTATATTGATTTCTTGCTTCTCCATTCTTGTGATGCTTTACTAAGAAGAATGTGTTCTGACTAGTACAGGTTAATACAAAAGATGTAAAGTCTCCATCTTTTTTTAATGCCTGAATAGTATTCCATGGTGTCCATATACCACAATTTGTTGATCATGGTTTGCTGGGTATTTGGGTTCCTTCCACGACTTGGCAATTATGAATTGAGTATAATAAATATTCTGGTGCAAATGTCTTTCGGTAAAATTATTTTTGCTCTTCTGGGTACATACCTACTAATGGGATTGGGGGATCAAATTGAAGGCGAACTTTTACTTCCTTGAGAATTCTCTATACTTCTTTGCAAAAGAGCTGTATTAGTTCACAGTCCCACCAGCAGCTTAGAAGTGTTCCCCTCTCAGCTTGGCACCCATAGCTCAGTGGTTAGGGCGCCAGCCACATGCAACCAGGCTGGTGGGTTCAAACCCGGCCCAGGCCTGCTAAATAACAACAACAAAAATAGCTGGGCATTGTGGTGGGTGTCTGTAGTCCCAGCTACTAGGGAGGCTGACATAAGAGAATCGCTTGAGCTCCAGTGTTTGAGATTGCTGTGAGCTGTAACACCATGGCACTCTACCAAGGGTGACATAGTGAGACTCTGTCTCAAATAAACAAACAAAAGAAAAAAGTGTTCCCCTCTCTCCACATTCACGCCAGTATCTGCAGTTTTGGGACTTTGTGATGTGGGCTAATCTTACTGGGGTTAGGTGATATCTTAGAGTGGTTTTGCTTTGCATTTCTCTGATGATTAAAGACAATGAGCATTTTTTCATGTGTTGTTTGGCCATTTGTCTGTCATCTTCAGAGAATTTTCTGTTCAAGTCTCTTGCCCACATAGAAATGGGGTTGTTTGTTCTTTTCTTGTTGATTAATTTGAATTCTTTATAGATTCTAGTTATTGGGTCTTTGTCAGATTCATAACATGCAAAAATCTTCTCCCATTCCAGGCTGTTTGCTTTGTTTGTGGTATCCTTTGTTATGCAGACGCTTTTTAGGTAAATTAAATCCCAGTTATTTATTTTTGGTGTTGCAGTCATTGCCATGGTGGGGTGGGGGGTCTTCCCCATAAATTTTTTTTTTTTTTTTTTTTTGCAGTTTTTGGCCGGGGCTGGGTTTGAACTCACCAGCTCCAGCATATGGGGCTGGCACCCTACTCCTTGAGCCACAGGTGCCGCCCCCCCATAAAATCTTTTCCTTGGCCAGTATTTTCAAGCATTTTCCCTATACTCTCTACTAGAATTTTTATTGATAAAACTATATTTGTTACCACCTATGTTACCACCTAATTGATAAAAAATTTTAATTAGCAGAAAGCAAACAAATAAAAGGACTGAAAAGATATTCCATGCAAATAGTAACCAAAAGATAGCAGGGGTGACTATACTTACATTAGACAAAGTAAACTTTAAATCAAAAAAACTTACAGAGACAAATAACTTGAGTTTGAAAACAAAAAGAAGAGTTCATGTGACTTGGAGTTCCTTGAACTTCTTAGATATGTAAATGTATATCTTTCATCAAATTTGGGAAGTTTTCGGACATTATTTCTTAAATATTATCTCTATCCCTTTCTCTTTTCTCATTCTTAGCCTCCCACAATGTGTATGTTGTTTTGTTTTTTGGTGCCCCACTGGTCCCATAGGTTCTGTTAATTATTCTTTAATCTTCCTCAGACTTGATGATTTCCATTGTCCTACTTTCAAGTTTAGGGATTGTTTCTTTTTCCCCTCTGTCCACATTCATGCCAGCATCTGCAGTTTTGGGACTTTGTGACGTGGGCTAATCTTACTGGGGTTACGTGATATCTTTAGAATTGATAGCTTTCAATCCTTCTAGTGAATTTTTCATTTCGTTTATTGTACTTTTCAGGTCTAGAATCTCTTTTAAGTTTTCTCTTTCGTGATATTTATATTTTGTCCATATACTGTTTTCTTGGCTTTCTCCATATCTTCCTTTAATTCTTTTAGCATCTTTACAGAAATTGAATTTGCTCTACTCTATCGGCCAGCAAGACTTTTTCAGGGACTTCTCCCTGTATTCTTTTTTCCTTTGAATGGCCCATGCTTTCCTGTGTCTTTGTATGCTTTGTGATTTCTTGTTTACAATTAGACCTTTGAATCTAATAATATGATAAATCTGGAATTAGATTATCTTTCTTTCCCAGGATTTGGTGGTTTTATTATTATTTTTTATTGTTGTAGGCTGTCTCTGTGCCAAAGATCAGACTGAGGTACAGACTTAAGGTATTTTCAGGTCTTTTTTTAGCCTTTCTCTGTGCATGCACAATTATTTTTATAATTTTCTCCAAATACACAGTTGTTTTTAAATGTCCTAGTCTTTAAGATCTGCCTCACAAAAGGGGAGAATGAGAAAAATGAAGATGGAGAAAAAGGGTGCTGGCCTTTTAAATGGGGAGGAGGTTGCAACAAGACCGCCTGCCTCTTTGTCGTCTTCTCTGTGATCAGAAGCAGCATTCAGCACTCAAGGCCGTAGATCCTTGATATGTGGAGGACAGACCTTGGTTTCCACCAGTTCCCATAAGCTGCTGTGCTAAGCAGCTAAAATGGGCTGAAATTAACTTCAATTTACTGTTCAACCCTTCCATTGTAAGTATTAAGCCTTCAATATACTACAGAGCTCTGAAGTAGTTACACAAAACCAATTCTGCCAGTTTAACTGTTGTCTAGGTGGTAAGACAGATTCCTGGCGCTTCCTATTTCACCATCTTCCCAGACCCATTCTATTCTCTTTTAAAGTTCAATAACTCAGTTCAGGAGTGAGCATACTATATATAACTCAATGCCAAATCTGTCTGCTTCATACTTTTGTATGGCCAGTAAACTAAGAATGACTTCACACTTTAAACAGTTGAAAAAAATTAAAAGAGTATTTTGTGATGTGAAATTAAAATTTTGTTCTCCATAAGTAAAGTTTTATTGGATCATAGACTTGCTCCTTTTGACATGTTATCTATGTTCTAGGCTGCTTTCTGGCTGTGACAGCAGAGTCAGGTACTTGTGATAGAGACCAAATGACTGAAAGACCTACAAGGCATAAAATATTTACCATCTGGCTCATTATAGAAAAAACTTGCCAACCCATGTCTTAAGTCTTGCTGATAGATGAAAGTGGTTCGGATTTAGACTTCTAGCAAAGAAATAGCTAGGACCCTGAAGGAAGAACTCATCACAATGAGGTGAGCCTAGAATGCTGACCTGGATCTAATGTCAGGGTAAAGTCACCATGAAGGGAGAACCAGCTTTGGCACAGTGGGAGGCTAGGACTTGAAATTCCCTGACTCAGGCTAGAAACAATCATGTTTTAGGAACCAAGTACTTGGAGTTATTTTCAGATTGTTTTCAGCTCTTTAGTTTTAAAGAGCTAGAACCCTGGGACCCTCAAGCCAGGGGCATTATAGGTGCAGCACACTTGGCCAAGGGTTTCCTCTCTTGTCTTTCCTAAAGAGCCATGCTAGGCAGGCCAGGATTAGAACTATTTGGGGTGTCACCTGAGCAGAGGAAAGGGCTCACTGGACTTTGAGACCACCTACTGAAAATAGCCATGCAGAAAGTGAAGCTAGGAGCAAAATGGGCTTGAGTTGCCAAGCATAGTTGAAGGCCCACTCAGTTTAGTGAATGCTGATTTATACAGGTAGCAGTCAGTTTTAGAGCTGGGTCTTTCACCAGTAGCACTCAACTACTGAGGACAGGCTCAGACAAGTGGGTAATGGCAGTATCACCAGATGGTGTGATGAAAAGACGTAGGCTTAGAAATTTAGGGTGTCAGAAAAGCTGCTACTGAAGTGATGAGCCATAGACGCTAAATGACCTGAAGTCAAGAAAGTATCAGTTGGAGGAAGTGAAGGATTACATTGGGAGTAAAGGACAGTTATAGCAGGAATAACTGGACAGGCAAGATAGAAGAAGATGCTGCAGTTCCTGTCTTTGCAGGAGGAACAGTTTTCAGGTAATTCTGACCCAGGGTGTGCTGGTGGAGGTCTTGGCTGAGGTGGTTGGGAGAGGACAGATTTGGAGAGGAAAGGGTCTGGATGCCGGATGGGTCACTGACTTAGTCTGCTTTTGTTGTTTAAAGGAGTAAATTATAAAGAAAAGGGAGGGTTTGCAGTTATGCAGGATGTACAAGAAACACAGTACAAGCATCTTCTCTGGTGAGGGCTTCAGGCTGCTTCCACTCATGGCAGATGATGAAGGGGAGCTGGGGTGTGCAGAGAGCACCTGATGAGAGGAATAGGGAAGAAAGGGGGGAAGGGAGAGAGGGAGGGAGAAGAGGGAGAGAAAGAGACAGGGAGGAGGAGGTGAGGAGGAGAGAGAGGGAGTGGGAGAGCAACTAATAAAGTGAGAACTCACCCCCTCCCAGGGAGGGATCCACCCCATGACCAAATACCTCCTACTAGGCCCCACCTCCAACACTAGGATCAAATTTCAACATGAGGTTTGGAGGGGTCAAACAGGCAAACAACAGCAATCATCCGTGTAGAGGTTAAAGCATGCAGGATGAAGGCCTAATGTGGTGGAGATGTGAGCACCAGGTGGCAAAGCCTGAGCTGAATGACAGATCTGGGAGCCAGTGCTGAGAACAACAGGAAGGGCAGAGAGTGGCATGTGGTTTAAACAGCAGAGGGTGGGGGAGAAGTGGTCTGAAGGGATAATGAATAACCATGCCTGTGGTAAGTGCCCTGAATGGAAAACACCAGGTACACTGAAAATAAGGTGGCATGGGGAGCTGGAGTGGCTTTACTGGGGAAGCAACATTTAATTAGAGATGTAAAGAATGAATGGAAGTTTGTTGGCCTGCCCTTGAATGACTCAAAACTGTCACTGAATAGTAGCTTAGCTCCCTTCCAGGTGGAACGGAAGAGGGTGAAGTTGGGAGCCCCTTCAGAGAGGAGAGTGGCAGCTGCTTCACCTCCAGGCAAGTGAGGGAGGAAGCCCTCAACCCCTTGTGCATCAAATCCCTAACATATTAGCAGGCTTTATGGAGAGGTTGGCTAGTATTATTACTTAAGAGAAAATATTTCCCCTGGAATTACATCCAAGCAAAAATTGCAGCAAGTCTTTCTCTCTGTACTCACTTAATCCTTTCCACACCTTGTGAGGTAGGAGAAAAAGAAAAAAACCCTAAAAAGTACTTTCTTCCCCTTTCTGAATTAACAGGGCCTCAAGGCCTGGCTTTACCTGTAATCTGTGGCTTCCACAAAGAACCTTTTGTTAAAATCTGGGGCATTCAGGAGGTGGCTTCCTGCCAAACTGCCTTTTAATGTATCAAAGACTCCCAGTTCTCAGGTGTTCAGATTTGTACTGCTTAATTTTTTAGGCCAGAAGTTGCTTGGGAAGAGGCCAAGGGTTCAAATGTGACTGTGAGGAGATAGCCGGCCCCATTGGGAAGGCGCCTGCCCACCAGCCCCTGCCGGGGGCTGCCCATACACAGCCCCTCAGCACACTCAGATGGCCTCCTTCTGGGTTCCCGGGTCAAACCATCTGGAGAGCCATTTCCAGGTGTCTCAGACCACTTTCCACCTCTGATCCCAAAATGGGTAAGTTACTTGTGTGGGTAACATCAGAAGGATTCCACCGCCCTGCATGTTACCAACAGGCTGTTTGAAGGAGATGGGAAATACAGTCAATCCTTCCTTCCTTTTGTTCCTTTCTTTTAACGATTTCTTTTTATCCTGTATTCCTGTGTTTATTTCACCTTGCTATATTTTTAGAGCACTATAAGCTGATTTGACTCTTTCCTTGAATCATGGAGACCAGAATGTGGAGGGCCAGAACCAAGGGCGTTGAGATTGGGCTGAGACACCAGATAGACAGAGGTGGTGTGAGGCAGGTAGAACCCCAAACGGCTGACCACCGACTGGCTGGAGGTTGCCCTTGCCAGCCTACCACATGTCCCTCCAGGCTCAGCGGCAGTAGCAAGGCACAGACGTCGGCAAAACAAAGGTAGCACAACAGGCAGATAACACAGAGTGACCATGTAGACGGGCTGGCTTTCAAGATCAGGTGATGCACACCTTTGAGGACCCTAGAAATGAATGGGAATGAGCTACCCTTGGCATTAGAAGTCCACATGACCTCGTGTTGCTCAGTGAGCATCCTGATCTCCCTGCTCGGCCAGCTGCTTTCTGTCTCCTGAAGGTCATGGCAGGAGCCCCAGGTGGCAGATGAGGTGAGTGGCTGGGTGAGCAGTAGGTACAGAGAAATACACCTGTTGATCCTTTGAGGATGCTCTGCTCTTTCTCGTGTTATAGAGGACAGTGAGGCACAGAGAAGAGGTTTGCTTACCCACAGTCACACAGCTAACAAGCAGCAAGGCCAGGATCCAGACTTAGAGTCGTCCCCTTTTTACTTGCTTGGGAGAAATAATTAATTCTTTGGGATCCAGTCAGCAACAGGAGAGGCCTGGGGAGCCCAGGGATGGTCCCCACACATCTCTTAGTATCAGCATGCTGGTCTCGTCTCACCTGCTGCCCAGATGCTGGGGCCACTGTGGAGAGGCCACTCTCCCTCAGCGGCAGGACAGAGGCATCCCCATCAGGACTTGTACTCTACGCAATTCTTCTCTTCCTGAAACTACTCCTTGCATTCCACACCCCTGGCTCAGGCTAGCAGCGCTCAGGCTGAGCTGTTATTAACTGTATACAGTCAATAGCCATCCTAGGCCACATCCTGACTCTGCAAAAGAGTAGCCTTTGCATTATGAGTCAGCTCAGGGGCCCAGTCTAAGTCCTCAGGCTTGGCATGTCAGACAACACCCCTGCCACCTTGATGTGGCCATCAAGAGCCCTAGTTCTAAATCCCACATAGGTGCTGGGAGGGAAAATGCCCCAGGGGTGCTGGCAGCACCTGTACAAGGTTTTTTGTTTTTGTTTTTGTTTTTGTTTTTGTTTTTTGAGACAGAGCCTCAAACTGTCACCCTGGATAGAGTGCTGTGGCATTACAGCTCACAGCAACCTCCAATTCCTGGGCTCAAGCACGTCTCCTGCCTCCACCTCCCAAGTAGCTAGGACGACAGGCGCCCATCACAATGCCCGGCCATTTTTTTGTTTGCAGCCGTTGTTGTTTGGTGGGCCCGGGCTGGATTCAAACCCGCCAGCTCAGATATATGTGGCTGGTGCCTCAGCCCGTTGAGCCACAGGCGCTGAGCCAGTGTGCAGAGTTTTGCAGCTGGGTGGGGCCCAGGTAGAGTTAGAGGAGTCACTGGGAGTCCTGGAAATATTTGCTGAAGGACCAAGCACGTAAGAGCAAATTCCTATAAACCAGATCTAGCAAGGTCTTAGAAAACATCAGGAATAGGAAGAGGGGGATGCACGCTTCTGGGTGCTGACGTTATTTTGGAGCAGAAACAGAGAGAGACAGAAAGGGAAGAGAATTAGATTTGATTAATTGCTTATCTTCCTTCAATGTTGTGAATTCTAAATAATGGAGACCCTGAACTCTACAAGTCAATCCACACCATTTGCCTTGGGCTGCTGCTTGGGATGGGCAGTGCTCTAGGGGGAAACAATGTGGCCTATGAAGGGTATGTGTTCCTTAGAGCACTGCGCTGGGAACCCCTACACTGGCAGAAACTCATTTCTCCCAGCCACTCTCTCTCCTCACCCCCTCTCCCCCGAAATATCTGAAATCTGCACAATAGGTGTGTGTTTGGAGCCCTCGGTAGGAGTGATTGTTACGAGGCTGGTGTGGTGTAGCTACTATATACACATAAACCCTTCCAGAGAGGTGGCCCAGCTTCTTTGATTTTGTAATAATTATCCCTGACAGACCACAAGAAAGTATTCCTTCCAGAACTCCTCAACTCCAGGCTTGCATGTTCAATTGCTTACTCAGCTTCCCCACTCGGATGTGTAATGGACAAAGTTAATGTGCCTCACTTGGACTCTGAAGCCTCCCCCTCAAACCTTTCCCTCCACAGGTGTCCCCATCTTGCTCAGTGCCAGAACCTTCTTTCCATTTGGCTTAGACCCCAAACTGTGGAATCAAAACCCATCTCCAGTCCATGGAAAATCCTATTGATTCTATGTTTAAGACACATCCAGAATCACATCACATTCATCCCCTTCAAATACAAGCCACAGACATGTCTCCCGGGGTGTTACTACAGCCTCCTAACTGGCCTTCTCCCTTATATCCTTCCTCCTCCCTGGGCTATTCTCTCTACAGCAGTCACCAGTTTCTTTTTAAAAGTAACTCAGATCACATCATATCAGCTTAAAAACCATTCAAAGGCTTCCCACACACTCAAAGTACTTAGGATGGCCTATGAGGTCCGACATCACATGTGTACTTGGCCACACATGTACCTTTCCTCTCCTACCTCCTCTCCTACTCTTCTCCCTGATCTCTGGCTTTAGCCACCCAGGCCTCTTGCTCTTCTTTGACTATATTAATATGGATGCTCTCACCCCAGGGCCTTGGCACTTGCTGTTACCTCTGCCTGAAGCACTCCTCCCTTCTTCCCCCAAATATCACTAAATACTCCCCCTTCCCCAAAGAGGTGGAGCCGAATGCCCTTCCTTTGACTTTGTGACTTGATTTTAAGGAATAGAATATAAAGAATGGAGGGTGTGGGATTCCAGACAGGTAGTGCAACTTCCCCCGTTTGTCTCTCTTGCATCACTCAGGCAAGGAGAAGTCACTTTCAGGAGTACAGCCAGGAAACTATGCAGAAGTCCACATGGTGAGAAACTGAGGCCCCCTCCAATGACTGTGTGAGTGGGGGACCTGGAAGCAGATCCTTCAGCCTGTCAAGCCTTCAGATGCCTACAGCCATGGCCAACTCCTTGCTGTAGCATCCTGAAAGACCCTGAGCCAGAAGCACCCAGCCAAACCACCCCCCAGGTTCCTGATCCGCAGAAACTATGGGAGATAATCCATCTTTCTCCTGGGGTAATCTGTTATACGATAACAGATAATTGATATGCTTGCTTCTCCATTCCCTTCAAGCTTCTGCTACAACCTCACCTACCCAAAGATCCCTTCCCTAACTCTCCTGTTTAAATTGGTGTCTCCAACCACTCCTCAGTTCCCTTCTGTGATGTATTATTTTCCATGGCACTTAATCAGGTCTAATACTCTGTACACTACACATATTTTATTGTCTCTCTTGTTAATAAAAGTTCCATGAGAGCAAAGGATTTTGTCTGTTTCACCAGTACATGGTAAGTGCTCAGTATTTGCTGAATGAATGAAAGCGTGTATGGCTCAGCTTTATCCTTCCATATTTACTGAGTATAAGGTTCATCAAGTTTTTAATCTTGTTCTGATGCTATTTTTCAGTCTGGGCTTCTCTTTTCTTACAACCACAAAGGCTAGGAAAGACTGCTTGGTTTTTGATAGTAACAAGGCTAGCCAGCTTCTTTCCTACGACTGGGTCTGCTATGAAGAGAAGCACCTTGAAGCTTGTGGCTGTGTCTTTCATACTTGATCTATGATCAGTTTCCAAGGAGTTTAATTTAGTCCAACGGGCTCCAAAAGACACAAACAGTCCAAGCAACAGATATCCCAAGTAGAGTCTAATCTGATTGTCCTTGGTGCCAGGACATTCAGTCTGTCATGGGTGGTGAGCCCGCAGTCATGTGGCACCAGAGGGGCAGCTGTGTCAACAGGCCCCTTGCAGGTCTGCACACGACAACATGGCCAGAGATTGAGTTTCAAATAAGGTAGAAGGGAAGAATGAGTAGGGCAGGGAAATAGAAACCCTTTGGTGCTACAGGCCTGCTAACAGCTCTTCACCTATAAAGAACATAAAGAGCTGTTAGCAGTTCTGTGTCAGAGGGGACACATACTATAGTGAGGGCCTGAGTTCTTAGAAAGCTGGTGTGTTGTGCAATCGCCACTGTTGTTATCTGCTTGTTAGCTGGACATACTGGCTGCCCTTCGAGAAGGCAGTATATCTTGAGTCTTTGACCAGGAAGAATAGCTCCTCCCCAGACAGGATACTATAATGCCTGTATTGTTATAATGGCCTACAGAGATCCTCTACCTGGCATTGCAAAGCCGTAATGAAAAAATGTTTCCTGAGGTCCCAGCACCATTATGTCCTCTGGATGGCAGGTGTACTTAGGAGGAACACTGAATGGTCAGGACATCTCACTCAGGCCCTTGCTCACATCAGCTGCAGAGGTCACTTTACTCTTTTGGCCTCAGTTTCCTTCACTGACAAATGACTGGTTTCCTAAGTTTTCTGAGCCCTTCTGAGCCGCTGGAGACCAGCTGTAGGGAGAGGGCAGAAGCTGGCACAGCAGGAGGGGTGGTGAATGCTAGTATCATTCATGATGGTGATAAGCAGGGCTGTTATTTAGTTATGATGGGTTCACAGACGTCAGGGCACCCTGGATGTGGGAAAGTCCACATTTGGCCACCAAGTGTCCCACCAAATTCCAATGGCTGAAACTTGTCCCACTTGTCTTCCCTGTGAACCGATACCTCACCCACACCACCCCTCCAGGCCGAAAGCCCAGGGAACCACCTTGTCCTGTTTGCCTTCCTCTGACAGAGGCTCAGAGCTGAGCCTAACCTATACTTTACTCTCAGTGAGAACCATGGGGAAAATCTAGCTCTATCGGCCTGTAAAGCGCTTGTACTTTAAAAAGGTTGCTCCAACGGGCCTTAACTCCGTCCTAATAGGATTTCAGGCCAGGAGGACCGGAAGCTAAGGGTAACAGGCAGGGTGGGGAAGTCCCCAGGGCTGGGCGCCCCCGTGTTTGGGCTGAGAGTCCTTGGCTCACCTTCTACAGCGCGCTGACCTCTGGTGTGGAAACCGGCACAGTTGGATCCCAGTCACGTGTACCGGGCAGGTTACAAATAGCACGAGGATTAGCAAACCCATCCCGAAACTCCCTGTTGAAGGGCAGGGAAAGTTACCGGTTTAATTCCGGTAGATCATTAGTGGTAGAGAACTAGGAAGGGGGGGTCTAAGGCAAAGGAGGGCTGTGCATACGCGTGAGTGCGGAAGGGACGGACGGAGCTGGCCCCGCACTGGCTCCCGTCTAGGGGCCTGAATGGCTCGGGCGTGGAGCAGCTTTGTCTCACATTCTAATGGAGCACACGTTCTGTGACTCGGTGAGCTCGCGGCGAGACACTTGATCCAGTGACCCCAAGTCAAAGTCTCCGAGGCAGCGGCGGGACTACTTGGCCACTGGGTGTACCTGCCCCAGGCTGTGCGGTGGCCCAGGGCGTGGCAGCGGGGACTCCGGACCCTACTCCGCTGGGCTGCGACAGCGCTGGAAATGGAGACAAGCACCCTCTCCTTGACACTCTCCTTCGCAGCTTTCTCTCGACTCTCCGAAATTCTGGTCCCTCGGCCAAGAAGGGGAGCTGCTCCCCTCCCCGTTGCCCGGATCTCGGCCAGCGCAGCGCGCCGTCCCGGCGGCCAGGGAGAGAACCTCAACTCGCCAGCCCCGTCCGGGGGCGTCGAGGTGCCCACTTGCCCGGATTCCTGGCGTGCACGCTCACGGGCCCCGAAGGCGCCCCTGGCTCTTCGCTCCCGCGCCTACACGCCTCCGCCCCCGGTGGCGGCCAGCTCCCGCTGGTCGGCCCTGCCCTGCCCGGCCGCCGCCCCGCCGGGCGCCGCCTCCTTCCCAAATAGGGTGGGAGTGTGCGGGGCGGCGGCGCAGCCGGGGCGCGTGCGGAGGCGGACGCTGCGCCCAGCGGGCGTCCCACAGCAGCTGCCCCGGACGGGCGCCGGCGTCGCACGCAGGATCCTGTTCAGGTAAGCGGCTCCGGGCCCGCCGCGCCGGCTTCCGAGCTGCGCCTGGGCTTGGTGCATGGAGTCGGGGCAACGCCGAGGCAAAGAGGACCCGCGCTACACCTGCGCCCCTGGGGGCTGCGCGCAGAGCCATCGAGGCTGTTGTGCGCTCTGGCTCCCTAAAACACAAATCTATTTCCCACGAAACACGTTTGCTGCTGGGAGCGGTGGCTCACGTCTGGAATCCTACTGTTTCTGGAGGTTGAGGCGGAAGGATCGCTTGAGTGAGACTCTAGTCTGCCAAAAACTGAAGGAATTGCCGGCACGGTGGTGCTAACCTGTAGGTCCCGCTACTCAGGAAGTTTGCCTGAGTCCACGAGTTTGAGGCTGCAGTGAGGTATGATTG
>CAUYRH010173834.1:0-14567 GCA_963574655.1 Perodicticus potto
TATCAATTATCTCCTTAGACCACAATGAAATAAAATTAGAAATCAATGACAAGAGGAACTTTAGAAATGGTACAAGAACATAGAAATTAAACAGCAAGCTTCTGAATGAGCATTGGGTCAATGAAGAAATTAATATAGAAATAAAAAAAATATTGAAAACCGATGAAAATGGAACACATCATACCCCAAATCTGTGGGCTATAGCAAAAGTAGTACTAAGATAAAAAGTGTTAATAGTTAAATGCCTATATTAAAGAAGTTTTAAAAAATCAAATAATCTAATGATTCACTTTAAGAAACTAGAAAAGTGAGAAGAAACAAACTCAAGATTATCAAAGGAAATAAATAATAAGGTTCATAGCAGAACTACATGAAATAAAGACTAAAAATTTAAATTACAAAGCATCAATAAAATGAATGATTCTTCAAAAAGATAAACAAAATTGATAAACTGATAACTAGACCAACCAAGAAAAGAATAGCAAAGACTCAAACAAAATCAGAAATGAAAAAGAGACATTACAGCTGATAACACAGAAATTTAAAATATCAGCAGAGTATGAGTAATTGTATGCTAACAAAGTGGAAAACCTAGAAAAATTATGAAATCTTGTGATCATACAACCTACCAAAATTGAATCAGGAAGAAATGAAAAACCTGAATAGAAACCAAAAATGAGTAGCAATATTGAATGAGTAATAAAAATATTCTAACAAAGAAAGCCCAGGACCGAATGGATTCATTGCCAAATTGTACCAAATTTATAAAATAGGACTAATACCTACCTTCCTTAAACATAATTTAAAAAAAATTACAAAAGGGGAGAATTTTAACTTGCTATATGATGCCAACATTACCCTGATACTCAAACCAGGGGCAAAGATGTAACTAAAAAAGAAAATGATAGGCCAATATCCCTGATGAAGCAAGGTACATACAAAAATCCTTAACGAAAATGTAAATTCAATAGCACATCAAGAAGATAATAACCATTATCAAGTGGGATTTTGCCAGAGTTGCAAGGATGGTTCAAGATATTCAAGTCATGACACATCACATCAACAGAATGATGGACAAAAATCATATGGTCACTCAAATAGATGGAGAAAAAGCATTTGATAAAATTCAACATTTCTTCATGATAAAAACTCTCAACAAATGAGTCATAGAAAGAATGTATGTCAAAATAATAAACACCATATATGAAAATCCCACAGCTAATGGGGAAAAAATTGAAGGGCTTTTTTTTTTCTTTACCAGATCAATATGCAAAAATCAATAATGAAATAGCTAAAAAATAAATCAAGAAGTTGATCCCATTTATAATTAATACAAAAAAAAATCCCTAGAAATAAACTTTCCAATGATGTTAGCCAAGATAAAGATCTCTACAAGGAAAAAAAGATACAGATTAAATACACTGAAGCAGACATAAAGAAAGGAAAAGTCATGCCATACTCATGGATAGGAAGAACTAATATATTAATAGTAAAAATGACCATACTGCCTAAAGCAATTGACAGATTCAATGTAATTCCTGTCAAAAAATACTAATGTCATTTTTTACAGAAATAGGAAAAGTCCTAAAATTTGCATTCAGAAAGAACCAGAATAGCCAAAGCATTCCTGAGCAAAAATAAAAAAATAAAAAATAAATGGAGGCATTCACACTATCTGACTTCAAAATATATTACAATGTTGTAGTAACTAAGACAGCATGGCATTGTTATAAAAATAGAAACATAGACCAATGGAATAGCATGCAGAATCCAAAATCATCAGGGAAATGCAAGATAAAACTACTATGAGATATCATCTTACCCTAGTTAGAAGGGCTTTAATGAAAAAGACAAAAAATAACAGATAATGATGAGGATGTGGAAAAAGGGAAACTCTTGTACATCTCTTATGGGAATGTAAATTAGTATAGCTACTATGGAAACAGTATAATGATTGTTCAACAAACTAAAAATAGAAGTACCATATGATCCAGCAATCCCACTACTAGGTATTTATCCAAAGCAAAAGAAATAAATATATCAAATACACAATACACTCCCATGTTTATCACAGCCGTATTTAGCAAAGATATGGAATCAACCTAAATGTCCATCAGTGGACACATGGATTAAAAAATGTGGTATATATACATAATTGAATACAACTTGGCCATTAAAAAGGAATGAAAACATGTTATTATGTTAAATGAAATAAGCCAGGCACAGAACAACTAATATCACTCACTCTCACTTATATGTGAGAAGTAAAATAGTGGCTCATATACTGTATTTTGTTGTGTAAAATGTACTCCCATGTATAAGGTGCACCCATATTTTTGACCTAATCAGGTAAATGCCCCTGAATAAAATAGCAGGCTCTCAACCCCAAGAAATACATCTGTAGAGGGCTAATGCTCCCCCCATAAATGTGAAGATCACACCCCCCTCCCTCAGCTGCCTGCTCTGAGAGCTGCCCTTTCTCTCTTTCCCTTGCCTCTCTGTCACAACTAGGGCCCCAGCAGAGATAACCACATGCATGACTGGTAGGGTAGGAGCTTCTGAAGCCACTAGGTCTGCAAGCAGCCAGGCAGGTCCCTGGGGCCTGCATGGGACTCCCAGTCCCTTCCACATGGCTGAATCTAGGGTCTTGGCCCTCACTACTCACAGGTCCAGTTGTCTGCCTCACCGCCACTCCCAATTCCCCCTTCCACTACCCTCTCCCCTGATTGCAGTGCTGGGAGGAGGCTGCTCTGGCCTGCTCTGACCTGTTTTCACTGAATTGCAGATTTTCCTGGGCTAGAAACCTGTACACCCAATAGGTCCAAGTGGGAGGAATGGTTGTCCTGGTAGATCCACTGGGCTCCCCAAATCCTCCATATTGCCCATGTACAACAAGCATCCATATTTTTCTCTAAAAAAAATTGGGCAATATGCACATTATTATACATAGCAAAATAAGATAATGTAACAGAGGGGAATGATAATTAATTTATATCTCTTCTGTGTTTCCATAGTATTTACTTTTCAATATGATGAATTATAATACATTTGTCATATATGTAACTAATTTAAAAATAAACTATTATTTCAATTCTAATCATATACTTTTAGAAGAATTTCATAATTTATGACTTCTCTATACGTAACTAATTCTATCGAGTCTCCCACTCCTTCTCTGGTTTCTCTCCATAATGACATTTGGATGTACGATAGGGAATAAAAGTAATCTCATGACTGACTCCAGGAGTGGCACGGCTTGGGGTAGCATCTTCTGTGTGCTTACTGGTGTAGTTAGGGAAGGCAAATGCTCTTTGCTTCTCTTTGGACTGGTGATAATTCAAGTATAACTGATCTTGTCTATTTTATTTTGAATGGGAAACATGTAGTGTCTGAGGATCCTGAGAACTCTGGGCGCTATTCCCAAGGTAGGCATATTCTTCTCCAGAGTTTAGAGAAACAGGAGCAGGGCTCAGGATTTGTCTTTATACTGCTGGACACGATCTCCATGTCCCTGGTCCTCTGCATATATGCACGGTGCTGAAGGCAGGACCTAACTGAAGACTTGAGTTTTTCTAGGGCCTTTTCATTTTTCCATGCTCCTTGCAAGGCATTTCTCAGAGGCTCCTGTGTTGCTAGGCTTCTTCGTCCTAGTAGGGTATTTCTAAAATGTCTAGTCATTACCACTAAGTGGGGGGTTCTGGTAGTGAAGTGGATAAAATAAAAGAAAAAGAAATAGAACATTGTTACCTGAACTTATAGTTCCTCTGCTATCTCACGCCTCCATCTCAAAGTTCCTTTGATTGAAAGATTTTCTCCTTCCTCTACTGTCTTTCTTCTAAGAAAGGCATTGAGCATCACACCATCAGTGAATAGGTAGTTCTCTCAGATTGTAGAAAAAAATTATCTGAGCCTAGCCTTTATGCTTGTGAGGGTTCTGATGCTTGTGATAATGAAATGAATTTTGAAGATTCAAATCTTTTGCATTTGGAGATTTATTTGTGTGAGTTGTGATGACAAAATATTTGAAGATACAATAGTTAAAATTTTTCTGTATTCAATGCAATCAATAAACTCACAGATTCAATAACATCAGTATGCTCTGAAACAGGATAAACATAAAGAAATTTGTGCCAAATATCAAAATTAGAAAACCACAAAATTAAATTGCTAACCCCAATGATAAAAAAGAAGCCAGAGGAAGCGAGATTTCATATACAAGGAAGCAGTGATGAATATGATCACAGACTGCCTTCAGAAATGATGGAAATTATAGAATAATAAAATGACATCTAAATGCTGAAAGAGAAAACAAAACATAACAAAAAAAGACCAGCCTAGAAGTCTATAATCTTTGGAAACAGCTTTCTAAAGTGGACACGCAATAAAGATTTTGTTTCTTAGACAAACACAAACATAGAGATTTCATTGCCAGCAGAACCAAGCTACAAGAAATGTTAATAGAAATTATTCAGGCAAAAGAATTATATTATCAGATGGGTATTTGGATCCAAACAAAGGGATAAGGAGATCAGGAATGATCAATAAAATAGTAAATATAAAATATTTTTCTCATTTAAACAAGTGATTTTTTTTTTTTTTTTTTTTGTAGAGACAGAGTCTCACTTCATCGCCCTCGGTAGAGTGCCGTGGCATCACACAGCTCACAGCAACCTCCAGTTCCTGAGCTAAGACGATTCTCTTGCCTCAGCCTCCTGAGTAGCTGCAACTACAGATGCCCGCCACAACGTCTGGCTATTTTTGTTGTTGTTGTTGTTGCAATTGGACCGGGGCTGGGTTTGAACCCACCACCCTCAGTATACAGGTCTGGCGTCCTACTCACTGAGCCACAGGCACTGCCCTAAACAAGCAATTTCTTTTTTTTTTTAACAAGCGATTTCTTAAGGAAAATGTAATAGCTGTATTTCAAAGAGTTTAAAACATATGTAGATACATAATGTCTAGCAAAAATAGCAGAAAAAAAGGTCATGGGATTAAACATAAGTATAGTGCTGTGTGGTTCTTATCTTGCACATATTGTGTTATATTTTTGATTCAAGATAGACCTATTAAGTAGAAGATGCATATCGAAAATCTCAGAGCAAGTAGTAAAGCAAACAAGGCAAAAAAAAAAAAAAAAAAGAAGTATACTTGATAAGCAACAGTACATATAAAAACAAATTTAATTAATTCAATGGTAGGCAATAAATAAATAAATAACAGGAAATAGGGAAAATAGACCAGAACTTGCAAAGTAATATATTTAAAATCTATCATATTAGTAATTGCAACAAAGAAAATGATCTAAACAATCCAATTAAAAGGCATAAATTGTCTGACCAGATTAAAAATGAGTACCAATCTTATGCTGTTTACAAGAAACACATGTTAAATGTAGAAACACACATAGGATAAAAATAAGATTATAAATAAATAATTGTAGATATTCATGTATATGTGGAGTAGCATACACAGGTAGTTCTGGCCTCTAGTAACTAATATAACCTAGTCAGGGACATCCCAGTGGCAGTGAGCACATTTAGCATTCAGATCTTAATTTCAAAATCACTTTTTCTACTTTCTCTTTCAGTTCTTACATAAAAAGATCTTGAAAGTCATCACTTTATCATCAAAAAAAGAAAATAGTTGCATAAACTGAAAATCTATTACTTTTCTTGGACCTATCAGAAAACTGAAGTCACAGTACAAACCACCATGCTGCTTTATGGAGAGACAGGTGTTCCCAGAGAGACCTAGCTAAGATCTATTTACCTAGAACGGAAAGCTTTAAAGCCACAGACTTATGGGAACATTTAAATGATAATTTTAATGAACTGTTAGAGGCTGACTATGGACTACCATGAGGGTTAGAAACTCCTTAGTCTTCTAGTGTTAGGGCAACCAAACGCTTGTGTGGGCTGTCCTTCCAGGAACCCAATTTGATCCTCATCATAAAGAACAAAAAAATAGCTGTCAAGGGTATGAGAAAAGTAATTGTATTCATTTCTCTGAGTATCATAAATAATAATTGCAAATAATGTAGCTCAAAACAACAGAAATTTATTACTTCCCATGTCTGGAGTCTAGAAGTCTGAAATCAAGCTGTGGGCAGGGTTATGCATCCTCTGAAACCTGCAGGGGAGAATCCTTCCTTGAGTCTTCTTACCTGTTGGTACTGGCCATTGATCTTTGGTGTTCCTTAGCTTGTAGTTGTGTCACTCCAATTTATATGACTGCATCACATGACTTTTACCTCTGCCTGATGTCTGTCCAAATTTCCCTCTTCTTTTGAGGACAATAGTCACAGTAGGTTAAAACTCATCCTAATGATCCCACTTTCACTTGATTAAATCTGGAAAGATCTTATTTCCAAATAGGTCCTGGGAGTTAGGAATTTGATGCATCTTTTTAGGGAGGGTCACAATTCAATTCATAAGAGAAATCACTGCAAAATATACCTAGAACCTAAATAACAGAGGCTACTATTCAGGAGAATGGACTTTTCCAGAATCTTAGCTCTGGTAAGGAAATTCCTCCTACTTCAGTGCCTTTCAGCCTTCATGTCTTACCTAAAAGGAAAAAAATAATAAACCATGTTCAACAGGTGTTAGGGCTTTAAGACAATGGGTTGGAAATGCTGCAGCCAGGAAAGGGAATGTGGGATAGAGTGATAAAAGCTATCCCACTGGAGAAATGTTTGTGAAGGTCACAGTCTTGAGACACCAGCTGACTCAAAGACTGAGATTTAATCAGAGGACTGGAGAACACCCCCCGCCCTTGCACGCCTCACTCCCTTACCACTGGGCTCCAGTATAATAACAGTGGATTATGGCTGAGAGAGATGCAAGACAAGACATTTTCTAAAGAGGATGCTTAGGAAGCCCAAAGTCAAGAGGGAAAACAAAAACAAGGGCACTAAAGGAATTCGAATCGTCTGGCACTCACAGCAAACATTAAACACAGCCCAGCTCCTAGCTAGATTAATGTAAATCCTCACACTAAAGGCCTATTTATCTCAGTCTCTATTACCCAATAAAATATATCCAGCTTTCAGAGCATGCCAAAAAGCAAGGGAAAAAAAACAGTCTAAGGAGACAAATCATCCTTAGAAACATCCTCAGATATGACTGAGATATTGAAATGAACACATAGAGAATGCAAAATAGCTTTGATTAGAATGTCAAGGGCTCCCAGGAAAAAGTAGGCAGCATACCAAAATAGACGGGTAATGTGAGGATAGAGATGAAAACACTAAAAATAAGAGGAAGTTTTAAAAATCAAAAACACTGTAACAGAAATAAAGGATGCCTTTGATGCTTCATCAGTAAACTTGACATTGCACAAGAATCAATAAGCTTCAAGATAGGCAAATGGAAACTCTCTGAACTGATATTCAGAGGGGTGACAGAGAAAGTGAGAAAGCAAGAAAGATCCAAGAATTACTACATGTTCTCTGGAATACCAGAAGGAAAAGAGAGAACAAAAAAGAAAAAAAAAATGTGTTTAAGGTAGTAATGGCCGAGAACTTTCCAAAATTAATGACGAGTCTATTAATCTGCAGGCACTTCAGAGAACACCGAGCAGAAAAAATAATAAGCAAACAAAAATATGTGTCCGTAGATACCTGTAAGGATATGGTATTTAACTTTTAGAAAACCAAAACCAAAGAGAGAATGTTAAAAGAAGTTGGAGCAAAAAACCTCTTTTATCTATAGGAAAAAGGATAATAATTACTGAAGACTTGCTGTTTGGAACCAGGCAAGCAGGGAGGGAATGGAACATGGTTTTTAGTGTTGACAGAAGAAACAAAAATCAAAACATGAGCCTCTCTTCAAAAAGATTAATAACAATGATCAACCTCCAGCACTACTGATCAAAAGGAGAAGTTACAAGTTATAAATATTAAGATGAAGTACAATACAACACTAAGGATAATAAAACTATAATGGGAATATTAAGAAAAGTGTGTCAGGTCAATAAATTTTAACACATTGAATGAAATGAAAAAATTCTAGTTAAAACAACTGACAATGCGAAGTGTTGGCCAGGTTATGATATAAGTGGAATTTTCATACACAAACTGCTGGTGACAATGCAAAATGGTACAGCTGCTTTGAAAAACACGATGGTAGGACCTTACACAGGGTGTTGTCAGCTCACTGCTCTCAGGTCACTCCCTGTCCAGGGACTGCCTAGAGACTAAAGGGAACTGCCTTACCCAAGGTCCTCACTCCTCCTTCCTAGAAGGAGATTTCCTCAAATCACTGTTCAAGGTAGAGGTATAAATGTCTAGCCCTCTCACACTAATTTTGAGCCCCTCTAATTGACTGAAGGCTTTGGTATGACTACATTGCCATCCAACTCCCCCTCTCCCTATCCAGTTCTCTTTACTTTGATCAAGGTATTGTTCCCAAGAAAACACCCCCTCCTTTAGTTTTGTCCTATAAATTTTCTTCTCGAAAAAAAAGAAAGAAAAAAAAATCCACATTAACAAACTCTCTATCTCAGACTATTTCATGGGGAACTTGAACTGTGGAAAAGGTCCACACTTGCTTAATTGCACTGCTCCTGTTTAGTTGGAGATCTCCTGTATGAAACCAGTGCGGCCAAAGTCTGTTTGTTTTCTTCTATCTGGTCCATCAAAATTCTAGCCTCACATATGGTTATAGTACATGCAATATTTAATTTCTAGCAGTACTATGGCTTTTTAAGTTAAGATGGTTTAGATTTTTTTTTTAGCTATTTCCTGGGAGCATGGGTGGGTCTATCCTCATCCATCCACACTGCATCTTTTTTTTTTTATTATTAAATGATAAACACATAGACCATGTATACATTAATGCATTTATGGGGTACAATGTGCTGATTTCATATAGAATTAGGAATGCTTACATCACACTGGTTAATATATACCTCATCTCGTTTACTTAATTATTGTGTTAAGACATTTATGCTCTATACTAATAGATCTGACATGTACCCTTGCTTTATGCACCATAGGTGTGATCCCACCATTCACCCTCCCTCGATCTGATCTCCCCACCCCTCTCTCATCCCCCACCCTCCTTCATCTTGGGCCATAGTTGTGATCTATTCTTCATATGAAAGTGTGAGTGATTGTAAATTGGTTTCATAAAAGTACTGAGTACATTGGATATCTTTTCTTCCATTCCTGAGATACTTTACTAAGTAGGATATGTTTCAGCTCCATCCATGTAAACATAAAAGAGGTAAAATCTCCATCTTTTTAAGGCTGCATAATATTCCATGGTATACATGTACCACAATTTATTAATACATTCATGGGTCAGTGAGCACTTGGGCTTCTTCCATGACCTGGCTATTATGAATTGAGCTGCAATGAACAATATGATGCAAATATCTTTGTTATAAAGTGATTTATGGTCTTTTGGATATACACCTAGTAAAGGAATTGCAGGATCAAATGGCAGGTCTACTTTAGATACCTGAGTATTCTCCATACTTCTTTCCAAAGGGGATGTATTAGCTTGCACTCCCACCAGCAGTGCAAAAGTGTTCCCTCTTCTCCACATCCATGTCAACATGTGTAGTTTTGGGATTTTGTTATGTGAGCCACTCTTACTGGAGTTAGATGATATCTCAAAGTGGTTTTGGTTTGCATTTTGCTGATGATTGAAGATGATGAGCATTTTTTCATATGTTTGTAAGCCATGTGCCTATCATCTTCAGAGAAGCTTCTTTTCAAGTCCCTTGCCCACAAGGAAATGGGATTACTTGTTCTTTTCTTATTAATAAGTTTGAGTTCTCTTTGGATTATGGTTAGCAAACCTTTGTCAGAAACATAACTTGCTAATATCCTCTACTATTCTGAGGACTGTCTGCTTGCTTTACTTAGTGTGTGTTTGGCTGTGCATAAGCTTTTTAGTTTAATGAGATCCCAGTAATGTATTTTTGTTATTTTATTTATTTATTTAAAGATAGATCTTCAAGCTGTTGCCCTGGGTAGAGTGCCATGGCATCACAGCTCACAGCAACCTCCAACTCCTAGGTTCAAGTGATTCTCCTGCCTCTGCCTCCCAAGTAGCTGGGACTACAGATGCCTGCCACAATGCCTGGCTATTTTTTGGTTGCAGCTGTCATTGTTGTTTGGCGGGCCTGGGCTGGATTCAAACCCACCAGCTCCGGTTCACATGGCTGGCACTTTAGCTACTTGAGCCATAGGCGCCGAGCCCAGTAATGTATTTTTGGTGTTGCTTCAATTGCCCAGGAGGTCCTCCTCATAAAGTATTATCCCAGGCCAATTTCTTAAAATGTTTATCCTGCCCTCTATCCAAGAATCTTTATAGTTTCATGTCTTAAGTTTAAATCTTTTATCCAGTGAGAGTCAATTTTTGTTAATTGTGCAAGGTGTGGGTCCACTTTCAGTCTTCTGGAAGTCACCAGCCAATTCTCTCAGCACCCTTTGTTAAATAGGGAATCTTTCCCCCAATTTATATTTTTTATAGGCTTATAAAAGATCAAATGATGGTAAGTGTTTGGATTTATCTCTTGGTTCTCAATTCTGTTCCATACATCTACCTCTCTATTTTTGTGCCAATACCATGCTGTTTTGATCACTATACATTTGTAGTATAGTTTAAAATCTGGTAGCGTGATTCCTTCTGATTTGTTTTTATTTCTGAGTAATGTCTTGGCTATTCAAGGATTTTTCTGCTTCCATATAAAACAAAGTACGATTTTTTCCAGATCTTTAAAGTATGACAACGGTGCTTTGATAGTGATTGCATTAAATTTGTAAATTGCTTTGGGTAATATGGACATATAACAATGTTAATTCTTCCCAGCCATGAGCATGGTATGATTTTCCATTTGTTAACATCTTCAGCTTTTTCTTATCTCAGAGTTTCATAATTCTCTCTATAGAGATCTTTCACATCTTTTGTCAGGTAAATTCCCAAGTATTTCATCTTCATTGGCACAACTGTCAAGGGAATAAAGTCCTTGACTGTTTTTTCAGCTTGACTATTATTGGTATATATAAAAGCTACTGATTTGTGAGTATTGATTTTTGTATCTTGAGGTGTACTCAGAATAAAAAATCAATACTATATTTTGTACTATATTCCTTGATCACTTCTAAGAGTTTTGTGGTTGAGTCCCCTTGCCTGATTGATGACTAAGACTTTCATTACAATGTTAAAAAGCAGTGGAGACAATGGGCAACCTTGCCTAGTTCCTGATCTGAGTGGAAATGTTTTCAATTTTAAACCATTCAATATAATATTGGCTGTGGGTTTGCTATAGATGGCCTCTATCATTTTAATAAAAGCCCCTTCTATACCTATTTTCTTTAAGTGTTCTGATCATGAAAGGATGTTGGATATTATCAAAAGCTTTTTCTGCATCTATTGAGAAAATCATATGGTCTTTGTTTTTCAGTTTGTTTATGTGATGTATTATAGTTATAGATTTATGTATGTTGAACCAACTTTGAGACCCTGGGATAAAACCCATGTAGTCATGGTGTATAATTCATTTGATGTATTGCTGGAGTCTGTTTGCTAGGATATTATTGAATATTTTTGCATCTATGTTCATTAAAGATATTGGTCTATAGTTTTCTTTTCTTCTTGGGTCTTTTCCTGGTTTGGGGATTAGGGTGATATTTACTTCATAGAATGTCTTGAGAAGTATTCTTTCTTTTTCAATGTTTTGGAAAAGGTTAAGTAATATAGGTACTAGTTACTCTTTAAAGGTTTTGTAGAATTCTGATGTGAAGTCATCCTGGACTTTTCTTTTTTGGGAAATTTTGGATAGTTGATTCTATTTCAGTACTTAATATAGGACTGTTTGTCATTTCTAATTCTTTCTGATTAAGTCTAGGAAGTTGGTGTGCTTCCAAATATTGGTCAATTACTTTCATATTTTCATATTTCTGAGAAAAAAATTTTTTGTAGTATTCATTAAGGATTTTTTGAATTTCTGAGGTGTCTGTTGTTATTTTGCCTTTGTCATTTCTGATTGATGATAATATGGACTTTAATTTTCTATTTTTGGTTAGGTTGGCCAAAAGTTTATCAATTTTGTTGAGTTTTTCAAAAAACCAACTGTTTGATTCATTGATCTTTTGAATAATTCTTTTGTTTCGATCATTTAATTCTGCTCTAATTTTAGTTATTTCTTTTCTTCTGCTGGGTTTGGGGTTGGAATGTTCTTCCTTTCCCAGTTGCTTGAAATGTCCCATTAAGTTATTGACTTCCTCTCTTTCTGTTCTTTTCAGGAAGGCTTGCAATGCTATAAAATTCCTTCCTAGGACTGCCTTTGCAGTATCCCACAGGTTGTGATAATTCATGTCTTCATTATCATTTTGTTCCAAAAATTTGGCAGTTTCCTTCTTAATTTCATCTATGACCCAGCTATCATTCAGCATAAGGTCATTTAGTTTCCATGTCTTTGTATGAGTATGCAGATACTTGTTATTGGTGAGTTGAACTTTTATTGCATGATGATATGAGAAAATACAAGGAATAATTTCTATAATTTTAAATTTGCTGAGGTTAGACTTGTGACCTAAGATGTGATCAATTTTGGAGGATGTTCCATGGGCTGATGAGAAGAATGTGTATTCAGTTTTGTTAGGATGAAATGTTCTGTAGATGTCTGTTAAATTCAATTGTTGTATCATAAAGTTTAAGGCCAAAATTTCTTTGCTTAATTTCTTATTCAAGGATCTATCCAACATTGACAAAGGGATGTCAAAATCTCCAACTATTATGGTGCTGGAAGATATTAAATTGCTCATGTCTGTTAGGGTCTCCCTTATAATTTGAGGAGCATTCTAGTTGGGCGCATAAATGTTAATAATTGACATCTCATCATGTTGAGTGTTTCCCTTAACAAATATGAAGTGACCATCCATGTCTTTCCTTACTTTTGTTGGTTTAAAGCCTAGTGTATCTGCAAATAAAATTGCCACCCCTGCTTTTTTCTGATTTCCATTTGCCTGGATTACAAATGCCCATCCCTTCACTCTGAGTCTATATTTAACCTTTAAAGTAAGATGAGATTCTTGAATGCAGCAGATATTTGGCTTGAGTTTTTGTATCCAGTCAGCCAACTTGTGCCTGTTAAGAGGACAGTTTAAGCTATTCACATTAATTGAGAGTATTGATAAGCCTGGTAGCCTTTTGGGTGTCAAGTTTTTCAAAAGTCCAGTGGAAATTTTGAATCTTTTCACCACTGCAGAAATTGGGTTTTGGTCAAGAATTTCAGAGTGAGTTTACTTTGGTGGTAGAGCATTGTGGTCATTTTGTAGGATAGGTCTGACGATATCCTGAAGAGCTGGTTTGGTTATGGCGAATTTCTTCAACATGAGTATGTCATTAAACTATTTAACTTCTCTGTCATAAAGGGAAGTTTAATTTAGCTGGATATAGGACCCAGGACTGAAAGTTGTTTTGTTTTAGGAGATTGAAAGTCGATGACCATCCTCTTCTGGCTTGAAAAGTTTCAGCAGAAAGATCTGGAGTCATTCTAATATTCTTCCCCTTGTAGTTTATGATTTCTTACATCTAGATGCTTGCAGGATTTTCTCCTTCATATTAACTTTGGTGAAGTTAATTACAATTTGTGTAGAAGATGCTTTATTTGGGTCAAGTCATGCTGGGGTTCTGAAACTCTCTGCTATCTGAATTTCAGTTTCTCTTGCTATACTTGGGAAGTTTTCCTCAATGTTCTCTTGGAGTAGAGTATCTGTGCCTTTTGGACCATCCTCTTCTCCTTCAAGGATCCCTATGAGGTGACTGTTTGCTCTTTTGGAGTGGTCACACAATTCTCTTAGCAAATCATCCATCTTTGCTCTCCACTTCTCTTCCTCTTTGAGCATTTGGGAGTGTTCAAAAGTTTTGTCTTCAATGTCAGAGGTCCTTTCTTCTGCCTGCTCCATTCTGTTACTGAGGAATTCTTCTGTATTTCTCAGATCTTTGAGGGCTACAAGTTCTTGCCTCAATGTGTCAAAATCTTTGGTGATTTTTGTCTTGGAATTCATTGAATTCTTGAGACAACTTTTGAATTGCTCCTTGAATTTCTAATTCCATCTTTACCTCCATTCTATTAATCTTATTTGCAATCCAAATTCTGAATTCAATTTCTGACATCTAAGCCATTTGTTTATGAATGGGGTCTTCTGTTATATCTAAATATGTTGCCAGATTTTTTCTGCTGATTCCACCCCATGATTATTTTTCACTATTTAACTAGAGAAGCAGGCAAGGTGAAATAGAATTGAGGGCTACTGGAGTTGTAATTAACCAACCCTTTATCAAATAACTTGGACTGGTGATTGTGGCTTTTCCCTTAGAGCTTTACAAAGATCCTGTTCTGAACTACTGCCTGAATCTCTGGGCACCTGCTTGGTGTGGTGGGGCTAGATGGCCCTGAATGGTATCCAGCTAGTCTCTGTCCAATCCTAGTGAATCAGTGGCTTTGGGCTGAAATCTCAGCTGTGGAGATATATAAGCAACTAAGACACCCCTCCCACTCCCACCCCCAGGTGACAACTGGAAGGGGAGAATCCCACACTCCTACAA
>CAUYRH010173836.1:0-27749 GCA_963574655.1 Perodicticus potto
CTCTGGCCTAGGAGAGAGAGTGCCATTATATGGAATTGGCAATTTCAGATCTCCCACCTCACAGACATGTATCAAGGGGCTGGCAGAGGCCTCCACCCTCCCCTGCCAATACTCATCCTTTACATTTGTGAAGCTTTTGAAAGAATTCCACATTCATTCTCTTAGTTGAATGGCCCCACGGCCAGACGAGCTAAGTAGTACAGAGAAACTTCTCTCCTCTTAAAGATGAGCAAGCTGAGTTCCAGATGGGGAAAAGATGCATGCAAGATCCAGTAGCTGACCAGAGGCCAGGCTCGCACAGCCCCCTTCTCTCTCCCGCCCTCAGTCTTCATTCAGGGAACCTTGCCTCCCGGATGACAAGCTTCTAAGGCTGAGGACAAGAGTTAGTACTGTACAGAGTTGATATGGATCCCATTTGGGTGTAGTTTAGCTCCCAGAATGTTGATTTTTAAAAGCACATTTTCTGAAGGATAAATCTGGTATATGTACACCATGGAATACTATTCAGCCATAAAGAAAGATGGAGACTTCACATCTTGTGTACTTACCTGAAAGGATTTGGAGAACATCTTCCTAAGGGAAGTATCATAAGAATGGGAAAGCAAGCATCTAATGTGCTTGATATTAATATGAAACTAGTAAATGATCAACTACATACCCACATGAGAGGAAAACATTTAAATTCAAGAAGGGGAAGGGGGGGCGGCGCCTGTGGCTCATCAAGTAGGGTGCCAGCCCCATATACCGAAGGTGGGGGGTTCAAACCCAGCCTCTGCCGAACTGCAAAACAAAAATAACCAGGCATTGTGGTGGGCGCCTGTAGCCCCAGCTACTCGGGAGGCTGATGCAAGAGAATCGCCTAAGCCCAGGAGTTGGAGGTTGCTGTGAGCTGTGTGATGCCATGGCACTCTACCAAGGGCGATAAAGTGAGACTCTGTCTCTACAAAAAAAGGGGAAGGGGAGAGAGAAGGAAGTGTGGTAAGCTCTTGCCCATTGGGTACGCTGTAGGGATATAGGGGTATTTGGCACATCCAGGTGAAGGACTCAACTCATACTTGGACTTTACCTAACCAATGAGAAAAATGTAACCTAATTGTATGTACCCTTATATTAATCTGAATTTTTTTAAAAAAATAAATTATATTGAGAGGAAACTAGAATTAAAAAAAAAAAACCACATTCCTTTAATCAGT
This sequence comes from Perodicticus potto, assembly GCA_963574655.1. NCBI lineage: Eukaryota > Metazoa > Chordata > Mammalia > Primates > Lorisidae > Perodicticus > Perodicticus potto. Next base: position 1,194 of record CAUYRH010173836.1, read on the forward strand.
TGCCAATATTTTAAAAATCAGAAAATTTCATAAAAACAAGGATATCCATCTTCTCCTGAAAAAGATAAAAAGCTCTGGCTGGGTGCGATGACTCATGTCTGTAATCCCAGTGCTCTGGGAGTCTGAGGCAGGTGGATCATTGAGCGCAGGAGTTTGAGACCACCCTGAGCAAGAGTGAGACCTCGTCTCTACTAAAAATAGAAAAATTAGCCGAGTGCTGTAGTGGGTGCCTGTAGTCCCAGCTACTCAGGAGGTTGAGGCATGAAGATTGCTTGAGCTCAAGAGTTTGAGGCTGCTGTGAGCTATGATGCCAGAGCACTGTACCCAGAGTGACAGAGAGAGACTCTGTCTCAAAAAAAAAAAAAAAAAATGCTGGTGTAGTGGCCCCAGCCTCCCACTCTCTACCCACACCCAACGTGGAGGGCGAATGGCCAATGTCCTTTATCATCATTCGAATGCTGGTGTTTTCTTATAAGCTAAGAAGATAGTGAAACACATCTTGTATCTCTCTTTCTGTCAAAAGTGGGGTACCTGTTGCTCAAGGAGTAGGGTGCCAGCCCCATATACTGAGGGTGGCAGTTTCAAACCCAGCCCCGGCCAAAAAAAAAGTAGGGCAGTTGGAGGAAGAAAGATATTATTTTCAAGAATAACGTGAGGGAATTTTATTCCTTGTGAAGGAGAACCCTATTCCTTTGTGTCTCAAGTGCAAAGTTTACCCTTATTGAGAGAATGCAACTTAAGACACTCCAAGACAAATCCAACATGCCTCACTTGTTTGCTATGCCTGTTTGTGAAGGCCAGGGTTCTCAAACTGTTTGGTCTTAGGATCCCTTTACACTCTAAAAAATTACTGAGGCCTCTAAAAAGCTCTTATTTAAGTGGACGATATCTATAGTTGACTAACATTAAAAATTGAAACTGAGAATTTTTATTTTTATTTATTTATGAGACAGAGTCTTGCTCTGTAGCCCTGGGTAGAGTGCCATGGCATCATAGCTCACGACAACCTCGAACTCTTGGGCTCGAGCAATCGTCTTGCTTCAGCTCGCTCCTGAGTAGCTGGGACTACAGGCACCTGCCATGACACCCGGCTAGTTTTTCTATTTTTAGTAGAGATGGAGTCTTGCTCTTGCTCAGGCTGGTCTCGAACTCCTGAGAGCAATCCGCCCGCCTCCGCCTCTCAGAGTTCTGGGATTTCAGGTGTGAGCCACTGTGTCAGGCCAGGGATGGAGAATTTTTAAAACACAAGCACACAGTCCATTAGCCATAATGGTAATGATGTTACCACCTGCCATGGAACCTCAGGAAAACTCCACCATACACTCATGAGAGAAGGCAAGTGAAAATAGCAGATAACATCTCAGAAGTTTCCACCTTGTGGATCCCTGGAAGGAATCCCTAGTTCCAACCCTTCTAGGCATTTATGTTTGCTACCCTGGTTTTAATAAAGAATTTTAAGAAGAGGAAACTTTGTTTAACTTTCATCTCTAGCTATCGCAACATAATTTACAGCAATTGGGGAAGTGGAGAAAAAGGGAAAGAACAGAAAACAAATTTGCTTTACCAAGAATCCTGGCAACCTGCAGTACACACAACCTGGTGTATCCCACCCAGCACCAGCCACGGCATGGCAGAGGCCAGAATAAGACCCTAGCATCATCCAGGAGAAAGGACAGCAGACACTCCAGTTTGAAAAATGGAAGATAGAACCAGTCATTTTATTCCAAGATCGGCATTGGGGGATGGCAGGAATAAATAAGAGAAGGGAGAATGGGGGGCCCCCGTAGGAAGGTTCTATGTCCTGCAGCATATCCCACACGTTGATCTCCGACAGCAGCCGCAACAGAACATACAGATGGGGAAGTGGGTGTCTCGCCGGCTCCGCCTCTGAAGCATGGGATGCTGGAAGGAAGGGAAAGTGAGGGGCACAGGCCAGGGCAGGGGAAGGGGGGTCCTGGGAAGGGTATCCCTGGAGCTCTCACCGTCCAGCTGGCCCTGGCTCCAGTTGTGTCCTGGGGCTCGATGTCTGCAAGCTGTCCTGTCTGTGAAAGCAGAGGGGTATTGAGGATGGCAGGGGCCAGGCAGTGCTCTTATACATACCCCACCCATCCACTCCTATTCAGGAGGTTGGCAACCCAGGGCTCAGCTGCCTTGAAGTAAGGGTCTCTCGCCTTCCCACAGGCGGTTCTCCTTCCTAAAATCCTTCCAGTCCAATCTCCTCTCTAATCTTCTTGGGGACATTCACCTGCCCTAGCCTGATGCCAGCACCAGCTTCGGAACCAGTGTCCCTGCTGTTGCCTCTCACGGTCCACCCGTGAAATGGCAGAGGGGCTGTAACCATTTTAAAAGCTGAAAGGGGTTTCCCCCACACTCAGAGGATAAAACAGTGTCTGCACAACTGCCCACAACACTCTGCACGCCCTATACCTCATCCACCCTCCATCTCATCTCCAAGCACCGTCTTCTGCATTGATTCTGCTCTGACCCTGGAGTACGCCCAACTTGCCCTCACCTCGGGTCTTTGCTTGCTGCCTTCATCCCTTATCCTCCAAGGCACAGACAGGTCAAGTATCATTTTTCCACAAGACATTTGTTTGGCCATGAGCCTCTTGACCCCATCTGTGGGCCCCCATGGTCACTCAACCCCCATCCTTTATGTTATTCGTCAATGTCATTTATTAAACACGACTGTTTGTATTTTAATCATTCATTAACCAATTCCTTGCCGAGGATATAAGCTCCATGACAGCAAAACTCTTCTGTCTCATCTACCTGGTTCATTACCTCTTCCCTGCCTTTAGAATAAGACCTGCCATAGAGGCGCTCAGTAAACACCTGTGTAGTTAGTCCAGGGCCCCACTCCCCCTCGTCCCTGCCCCTAGGCCTTCCTCCATCCCTGTTCTTTCAGCAGCTTCCAGGATCCTGAGCTGTCTTGAGCTCTGCTCTGTGCTGGGGGGTCTCCAGTGGTCCTCAGCAGCCTCTCCCAGGGGTCTTCTTCCCTGACCCCTGTGGCCCTGAGAAGGCTCCAGGCCCCGTAGGTTCTCACCTGTTGTGGAAAAATGAAGCCACTGGACAGGCTGGCGAGGAGGAGGAGGAGAAGCAGGCAGGCAGCCCGGATCCAAGTGTTCAGTGCCATTGTGCCGTCTGGCTGTCCTGCTGTTGGGTCTAGAACTTGCTCTGGTGTCTGGGACCCAGGTACAGTCGCTTTTATGGGGCCTGCTGGGGAAGGCGGTGGTCTGAGCCCCCTCCCCTTTGCCCTCATTTCCAAGAAGGTCGTGGTGCCGAAAAGGCGGGAGAGATAAGCGGGAACAGAGTGACAGGGAACAGGGTTGTGTCACCCTCAGCCAGCAGAGGTGTGTCTAGGAGGTGGGGTCGATGGGGTCACAAACATGTGTTGCTGGTCAACCACCTGGGGAACCCCATCATGACATCACCCTGTTGATTTAGAAAAAAGTCCCTCTTTTGCCTCAGAAGTTGGAGAGGTCATCAAGCAGAATTGAGGTACCCTTCTCCTTCCCCACCCCCTCCCGGGACACCTTCATTCACATGGAGCATGACAAGTACCCCAGCTTCAGGCTCTCTTCACACATGCATAGGTTCTAGCGGGGAGCACTGAATACCCAGGTGCAGGGGTGAGAGGGATGTCAGAATGTTCCTTAATGCCAGAACCTAGAGATACAGCCCTCGTAACTGCGAGATGTTCCTGCAAGCTTTTGACCATGGAAGACAGTGGTGACTGTGACCACTGACGAGCATGTCTCAGATGCTGGCAGAGATATTGGCACACCTTGTGCTAACTCTCTAAGCAGCTCCCGGCTGCCCCATCCTGGGCTCTGCTCTGGATTTGGGGGCCATTGCTGCCTTCTCAGCCCCGACACTAGGGGCCTGTGGCTTCCCACACCCTCCTCTCAGGACCCTTCCTGTTCTTGGAGAATTACTTCCTTCACTTTACAGGAAAGGACCTGAAGGCAGAGATTAGGACACTTCTCAAGATTGCCCAGCCCAGAGCTGAGCTGGGATTCTAGTCCGACTCGGCCTGTGCCCTTAACCACCAGGGTCTCCCCTGTCCCCAGGCCTGAAACAGTAGGGCACAGTGGCTGCGCCAGAACTGGCTCAACAGGGAAGACCGTGCAACATCCCAACTCCATGTTCGGTGGCACCATGTTGATGCCTTGAAATCAGCAGTGGTGGGAGAATTTACACCACAGAAATTGGCAAACCTTCCAAACCAGGGCTTTCTTTTGGAAGCTGGTTTCTAGGAGACTGCTGGATGGATGGGGGAATAAATCCAGGCTGCCTAACTATGGCACCTTCATGCCTATCTACTGCTAGAACCACCTCAGTGTACACACAGCTCAGGAGAGCCACAAACCTTGGTTCCAGAGATGGGCCCTTCAACATATGGCTATTTTGTTTCTAGACTCACTCTAGGACCATCTAGTGTCCACCCTGTCACTGGAGTACTGGAATGATGTTGCCAAGACCTACTCAAAACCACGAATATGGACAGGCTCTTGGAGAGCTCCCTACCACCTGCCTCCCCACTCACAAGGGAGTCCTAAGATGGGAATGGCCAGTAAAAGGAGACAGGACCCTCAAGGAAGAGACCAGCTGGGAACACCTGAGGTGGGGGCAGAGCAGAGAGCCCAGCAAGGTGACCAGATGGACAAGCCCAGCTCCTCGGAGTGGATGGGACCTAACGGGGTTGCAGGATGAGGAAGTCTCTGGCAAATGGCCACATGCTCACCCACAGGGAGAGGCAGCAGCATCCCCCAGCCCTCCCAGGCATGGCCACGTCTCAGCTCAGGCCAGGTTTCATCATCAGCCAGGGGCAGGGGTCACAGCACAGGCGCCAGAGCCGCGGCACAAGGCGACAGGCTGACGGGCCAAGCTTGGCTTTCTGGCCATCTGCCCTCCCTGGGGGTGGGGGGCTCAAGGCCAGGCCCCACCATTGGCTGTGCAGAGGGGAGGGCTTCAGCCCAGAAGGGCAGGGTCAGGAGCCAGTTCTGTTTTCAGGAACTGCTGACACGGGAGACCCCGGCCTCTCCTCCAACATGGGACATGTCCTCAACCCCAGGTTCCCCCACCTCCCCACACCCCCCTAAGGCCTCAAAGAGGACATTCACTTCTTAATTCCTCTATCCATCCAACCAATGAGTGGGCACCCAGGGGTGCGGGATGGCTGGGACTGGCCATGTCCACAAGCACAGCAGCTGAAGCCCTGCCATCACGGAACTCAGCATGGACCCCAGACCTCCTCCTCACTCCCAAGATGGACAGACACGCAGTCAGACAAGGCGGGGGCCACATGGGGCCAGTTTATTGCAGTTAAATACCTCTCTATTTTTTTTGTCCATTTTTTCCATAAAGAAAATTAAAACACACATACACACGCACACACGCGCGCGCGCACACACACGCACACCCAAAGGGGAGCAGGGATCCAGAAACAGGAGGTGGGGTGGGATGTGGCCTCCCTGCTGCAGGGATGGCCCCCCACAGGCTCCCCTCTTTCCCATAAGCACCCTGTCTCAGCACCTCTAGAGACCGAGGAGGCAGCGGATGTGGCAGGGCCTGTCCTCCTCCCTCTTGCCTCCAGGTGAGAGCACTAGAAACGCCGGGGCTGAGTGAGGGCAGGAGAAGGGAGACAGACAGACAGATGGGGAGGGACGACATCTTTTCCAAGTCAAGGGTGGTGGGCATTGTATCCACAGAAATGCATTGTTTCTCCCCATTTTTGTTAAAAATCTACTATAAAAAAACGCAGCTGGGGGAGGGGCGAGTGTCCCTCTCTGTGCTAAGGGCTGGGGTAGGGGGCAGCAGAGGCCGGCACTGGTGGCGGCTGCACAGTGGGCAGGCGGGCGTCACTGCCGGGCACTCTCGCCCACAAGCTCCAGGTTGTGCTGCTGCAGCTGGGCTCGAAGCAGGGCATTCTCGTTCTTCAGCTCCTCGATCTGGCAGACACAACAGGGGACAAGGGAGCCCAGGGCTGGCTGTTGGCATCTGGCGCTTCAGGCTCCCCACCCAGCTGTAGCCTTGGCACCCACCTGTTGCCTCAGGAGCTCATTGTCCATCTGCAGCCGCTCAGCCTCCTTGAAGGTCTCCTGCATGCGCTGGTTGGTCTGGCGAAGCTCCCGGATGTAATCACAGGCCTTCGACAGGATCCCTCCTTTACTCTGCGGGAAGAGGGTGAGCGCATCAGAGTGAGCACTGCCTGGTGGCCCACCCAGGATGATTCCTGGGCCCCAGGGCGGTCAGACTTTCTGGTGGGTCCTGGCCCACCATAGCAACTGAGGGTCAGGTGGCTGCCTGGCCAGAGGGGGCAGTGAACACTCACCGCTCCTGTCTTGCTGTTGTCTGCGTTACAATCTGGAATGATTTTTGAGAGTTGGACGATCCAGTTGTTGATCTTGTCCCTCCGCCTCCGCTCCACTGCAGGAACAATAGCCACAAACACCACTACGCTGATGGCACTTATTGGGGGTACCCCAGCAGTGTCCCTCAGAGGGGAGATGCTGAGACCTGAGAACACTGAGGCACAGCACAGCCCCAGCCCAAATCACAGCACTAGCAAGTGTGGACCGAGAAGTGGACCCAGGCAGCCAGCCTCCACACCAGCTGACCCTCAAGTGCCACGTACCTTTAGGGCCAGAATCAAACGTCAGGGGCTTCCCACTGGTTATGTTGCCCAGCCCAGCGTATTTCTCAAAATTTGAGCCAACACTTAAAAATCAAGGTATTTCTCAACAAAATTGGCATCTTTTGAAAAACAGAGCTTTGCCCACAGTGGGTGTGTATTCTTGGGGGGTAGGAATGGGCCTGCGCCCCTCGCCAGCTCCTGCAGCCCTAGACTGGTTTCCAGTCTCCCCAGAGGCCTTGGGCTGTGATTTTTTCACCTCACCTCTACAATTGATCTGACCATGTCTCACCCTCACTTAAAATCCTTTTCCCAGGCTCCCAGCAGCTGCACCTGTGGCTCTGGCCTCACCCAGCAACACGAACACTGCTGGGGCAGCCAGGGGCAGCAAACCAACGGGAGATCTTACATGACAAAGCCAGATGTGGGATTTTGTTCCATACAACTCCACAATCTTGTTCAAACTTTGCTAGCTGAGAGGTAGCTGCCCCTGAACACAGGACATGTGCCTTTTAGTGGCCACGTCCCATCCTTTTGACACCTGCCTGGGGTCTCTGTACACCTGGTGGTGAGGGGACACTGGGGAAAGTGTACAGTGAGCATGAGGGTGGGCCAGAGCATGACCCCTCCTCATTACACCCAGAGGACACACCTTGTCCAACTCTGCCCTTCCATTAGATCCTCATGGCCCACTGCCCACTGCCAGGTAAATCCCTGGCTCATCTCTTGGTTTTGTCCCCCTGTTGCTGGCCAGCCCTTCTCTGCCTCCAAGTGCTTCCCACTTTGGCCAGAATGAAAACACCCTCCAGTGATGGGCCCCCCTCCTCCCCTGCCCTTTCTTTCCTCTGAAACCCTGATACCAGCTCTGGGCTTAGTGAGTGCTTAATACCGAGTCACTATCAATGTGAGCCAAGTCTTCCTAACAAAGACAGCCACCCCAGTCTTCAGGGCTCCAACAGCGGCACTCAGCAGCAGACAGTGTCCCGGCATCTGTGGAGTGAGGGGCCTCCGAGCCTGGGCTGCATCTTCCCCAGTCGAGTCAATATCTGAAAAACCACCACTGCACCGCTGCCTGCAGGGCCTTCCTGGAGGCTGAGTCTAGGAGGGAACTAGCCCCGGCTCTGCCCCTCTGGCACTCAGTGCCATTGTGAAGTGCACATGAGTGGTGACACCCAAGTACAAGTGTTACAACCGAAGACTATACAAAATGCCTGGGGAACGTCAGGGGAGAAGCCATGGTTTCTGTGCCAGAGAGGGGGTGCGACCATTCCCTGGAGGAAGACTTAGCAAACACCGGACTGGTTCCTGAGAGGAAGGACGTCAGGCAGACAGGTGGCAAGATCCCAGAAATGGTGGCATGAAAATACATTGCGGGGTGAGGGGAATTGGTGAGCTCTCACCCATGGGCACAACATAAGGGTCCACAGCACACCTCCTGGGTGCAGGACACAAGTACAACAGGGACTTTACCTACCAAACACAAACAATGTAACCTAATTATTTATAACCTTGTATTAACCTGAAATTAAATTTGAAAAACAAGAAAACTATACTGAGGATGTGGGGGGAGAGGTTGTAAAAATAGGTTGTCAAGGCATTGAATGCTCTGCCAGCAGATCTGGACCTCATCTGCTTCTCTAGAGGTCCAGGCCCTTGAGCCCAGGCCCTTGAGCCCAGGCCCTGTCACTAGGAGGTGATGATGTGGTCAGGGCTTTGGCTTGGGAAGACCATTAGGCACATTTAAAATGGAGGAAGACCCATTAAGATCGAGGATATGTCTGTCCCACAGAAGCACCTCAGTTACACCCATGTAACAATTTAAAACACAATTTAGAACCAAAAGCTGCCAGAACTGGGCCACACCTGTAATCTTAGCACTCTGGGAAGGTGAGGCAAGAGGGTTACCTGAGGCCAGGGGTTCCAAACCAGCCTGGACAACATAGCAAGACCCCATCTCCATACAAAATAGAAAAATCAGGCCGGGCACAGTAGCTCACGTCTGTAATCCTAGAACTCTGTGAGGCTGAGGTGTGTGGACTGCTTGAGCTCAGGAGCTCAAGACCAGCTGAGCAAAAGTGACACCCCGTCTCCACTAAAAATATAAAAACTGAGGCAAGAGGATCTCTTGAGCCCAAGAGTTTGAGGTTGCTGTGAGCCATGATGACACCATGGGTCTTTACTCAGGGTGACAGAGTGAGCCTATCTGAAAAAGAAAACAAAAAAGAAAAAGAAAAAAGCAAATGGGTGTGGTGGTGTACACCTGTAGCCCCAACTACTTGGGAAGCTGAGGCAGACTTACTTGAGCCCAGGCTTTTGAGGCTGCAGTGAGCTATGAGGATGCCACTATATTCTAGCCTGGGTGACAGAACAAGACCTTGTCAAAAAAAAAAAAAAAAAAATTGCTAGGACTGAAGGGAGACTGGACAAATCCACAAATACAGTTGATAGACATCAACATTCCTCTCTCAAAAACTGATGGAACACGTAGGCAAAAGAATCAGTTCAGAAAACCTAAAGGTTCTCAACCAACATGCTGACCTCACTGACACTGAGGGACCCTCCACCGGACAATGGCAGATCCATGTTCTATTCAAGCTAGACTGTACTGGGGCTTTAAGGTAAGTCTCGAAAAACTTTAAAGAACTGAAATTATACGGAGTACACTTTCTGACTACACAGAAATAAATTAAGAAATCAGTAACAAAAACAAGATCCAGAACACCCACAAATATTTGGAAATTAAGCAACATACCTCCAAATAAGACAAGGGCCAAAGAAGAAATCACAAGGAAAATTGGAAAATACCTTGAAGTGAATGATAACAAAAATACAAAATACAATAAATCCAAACAGGATGCAGCTAAGGTGGGTAAGAGTGAAATCTGCAGCCATAAAGGTTTACATTAAGGAAAAAAAAAGGTTTAGAATCGCCTTTGAAAGCTAGGAGGCAAAAACTTCCAAAAAACAAAACACAGCCAAGTAAACCCAAAGTAAGTAGAAAGAACAAATTTGTAACATTCAGAGTGGAAATCAAGGAAACAGAAAAGGTAATTCAGTGTGACATTTAAAAATCTGATTTTATTAAATAAAGATCTAGATTTCCGGCTTCTCAGAGGTTCTAGCAACAGTGACTCTCAATTCCAACATAACAGCAACAGGCTGGCACTGAGCAAGGACCACTTTCAGGCAGGACACGTGTGCCCCAGTTCACCAGGACCCTGCTCCCTCTCTGACACACCAAGGGTCTGTCCCTCCCTAAGGCCCTGCAGGCACTGGTGCTTGTGACTCTGAGACAGGCTGCAGTGGGACTAAGAAGTGGTGGGAAAGAGGGAAAAAGAGAAAAAGAAGCTGATTTGAAATCCTCTGCGACAACAGAAGTCTGCAGTTTGAGGAGGGGAGGGAAGAAGAGGACAGAGTGAAAAGTGGCTTTGGCTTCTGTTTCTGGTAACTGAGACTGGGGTGCAGCGGCTCTGGAACATGACCTGTGGCACGGGAGCCTTTGGAGAGGGGACACAGTGAGTTCTATTTTAAACAAGTTGAGTTTGAGGTGTCTCAAGGACATTCAGAGGTGGAGATTTTGAATGGACAGTTCAAAATATGGGTCCAGAGAGGAGAATGGAAAAAGAACACAGTGCTGACCCCCCACGAGGATGCAGGCAGTAGGTGAAGCCCAGGGGGATATCTGGAAGCAGTTCTCACCTTTCCGTGGGTCACACAGTCTTCTGGAGAAAAGAGAAATGTTAATAACTGCAACTGGGAACAGAGTTTCAGCTCAACTTGAGCTTCTCAGGGCCATTCCAGGGCCTCAGGTGTTGTACTTCCCAGGCAGATGGAAGAGGGGCCAACCTTAGAAACACCAGCAGGCAAAGCAGTTTCTCAAACTCACCCACTGTGAAGAATCACCTGGGGAACTTACTGAAAACACAAGTTTCTGGACCTCTTTCTTATCTACTCATTCAGAACCTCCTGGGAGAACCCTCAAGATCTTGATAAGCTTCCCAGGAAAAGTCTGGGAGCTTTGTTCTGAGGAACATGAGGGGGAAGGGAAGCAAAGAGCATAGGAGAATCGGAGAGGGTAGCACAGAAGGCACATTCCCGAAAGGAGAGGAATAAGCAAGGTCAGATGCTTGGAGCTCAGACAGGAAAGGAAGCCAGCAGATTTGGCAATAAGGTCATCATGGTGACATTAAGTGGCGCCGTTTTGGTAGAGAAATGAGCCAGACTGCCGAGGGTACAGGGGGATGGGCAGGGCATAGCTGGAGGACAAGGGCAAGCTTATGAAGAAGCCTCCTTTCCACAGGATGAGAAAGACTCACTGAAGACTGTTGGGAAGCAGATTAATCTAGGGAGAGGCAAAGTGAGAGCAGGGAGGGAAGGTGGCCAGGTGCCACCACGAGAGTCCATTTCAGTTTTATCATGTGGCATACCACACACCGCTGGGAGCCTGTCGTCTCTACTCCCTACGTCCTCACTAGCAACCTTGGGGCAGTCACATAACACTATTTTACAGAGAATGAGACTAGAGCAGAAATTAACAACCACCTTGGAGGCCCCTCAAACACACACCCCAAGCTCAGACTGAAACCAAGCTAGGACTCACCCCTTCCCTCCAAAGGGGGTGGAGCTCAGCATGAAACCCTGATTCTTCTGGCTTGGAGTGTCCCCTATGCCCATCCCCTCTCACCCCTGCCCTGTCTCAGGCCCATGCCTGCAATCACTTCCTACTTTCTGAGCCTCACCATCCAGCTTCCATGCACAAATCACCCCCAAAAAAAACCACAGGAGCAGGCACATCTATAGTGGGGGTGGGATCGCTCGAGCCCTCTGTGATCTGACCTTGGGAGCCCTCCCACTGCCACCTGCCAACTTTCTCTTTCTTCTCCTGAATTCTGCTCCTTCTCAAACACACCAAGTCTGCACCAGTGCAGGCCCTGGGACTTTGTACTTGCTCTTCTCTCTGTCTGGGACTCTCCCCACGTTCTTGACTGGTTGTTTCCTAAGGGCTATTCAGTTCTCTGCTCAAATGTCACCTCTCAGAGAGGCCTTCAGCGCACCCTGCTGCCATCCCTCTCCCTCCTCTCATCCAGCCGTACTTCCCGGCCTGTGACTTATTGTGCCACCTGATGTTATACTGTAGCTGCGTATACCTCCTGTCTCCCCCGCCCTGAACACACTGAGATCTGAGATTCTGTTCTGTTACCCAGGGTACCGTTGCCTCAGCAGGCCTGGCACAGGGCAGGGGATACAGGCATGTAGTGTTTTTGAACGAATGCCTGAACTCAGCCAGCTGCTTAGAACACAACTCAGTAGACCAAAGACTCCCCACCCCATCAAACACCCTCAGAACATGCTACCTCACTGACGTTCAACCCTTGCCTCAACCCTCCCAGCTACACTCCACACGGACTCTCTGCCACAACCAAACCAGCCCTCCCTGAAGCAACCTGACCCATGCTGTCTTCTCCTTGGCAGATGTTCCCAAAGAATGCTTTCTTGGGGAAGCCTCACCTCATGCCTCATCCCTCATCCCCCATTAGCCATCAGCCAGACACAAGCCCTCCCTGCCTTTGAGCTTCCCTGATACTCAGGCCAACCCCAGACCTGGCGCAGGGCCCACACTACTCAGCCTGGAATCCACCGTCAGTAAACATTTGGTGAACGATGGCTGTTTGGGTGCAAATGCTGTCCTGGCACCACTATGCCCACTGCAGTGGCTATGACTAAAGCACAGGGCCTAGAGGGACAGTGCTGCAGGCCAAAAATGACCTTAGGTGAGACTTCTGGGAAAGGCAGAATGCTTTGGCCTCAGCCAGCCACAGACAAAGCTTCCTGCGGTTTCTCCCTCAGATGTGTTCCCCAGCAGACCAGAGCTATTTCTGGAGGCCAAGCAGGCATGGGAATGATGTGAGCGCAAAAGCTACTGCGGGGAAAGGTCGGTCCAGGTGAGCCACATCAACCCAATTTTTCAAGAGGAGCAGGAAATCCACGTGGAAATGTGAAGTCAACTACTTTAGATGTTGGTCATTAATTCAAAATTGCTAACCAGGTGTGTCAAAACACATGCCCAATTCCAGCTCACACTTCCTGCCCTTCTGTTTTAATACTGGACCTTCTCCCCTCCCCATTCATTCACCACCTTTCCAGCATCCAACAAGCATCTCTCCAGCACCTGTCGTGTACCAGTGACAGCCTAGAGCCGTCTCCCTATCTGTGATTCCAAACATGGAGACAGGCTGAGCCTGTGAGGCCGTGGTGGCCTGGGCTGGCCCAGGAGCTCCATCTTGTTCTTACCTTCATTGTGCTGAGCTCTTCTTCTTTCATCTCGGGGAGTTCTGGTTCCATCAATTTTTCTACAAGAGGGGGGGAAAAACGGGCATATGTTATCTCAGGCCTGTTTGTCCTAGCATTCACTAACCTGCTACACTTGAAAATTATCTTTGCAAGGTAAATCTATGTGCAGAAAGAAGAAATGGCACTTTCTTTACTCTCACTAGAGAAGCAGAAATAGGCCAAAAAATTCACCATGTGCCTGCTGTGTGCTGAACTTTCCAGCTCCTGTTCCAGAAAACCCTCCCTTCCTTTGGTCCCAATACCAGGGCCTTTCAGTGTTCCCTGCTCATGGAAGTAGGGTTGTGTCCAGGGTGAACGTACGGGGAGTAGGGGTGTGTCCGGGGTGCAATTGTCCTCTGTGTTCCTGTCTGAAGCACATCCTGGGGCGTCATCATAACATAGAACTGGCCTGCAGGGAGAATGAGGATTAGTGCTCTAACAGGGGCAGAGCTGGAACCACTAGGGGACTTCTCTACCTATTAGGCCTGTTGCCTTCCAGGTCTTCCAACCTAGCTTCTTCTTCTTACCTCCAGCCTGCAAGCTCTGGTCTGTGGTCTGTACTGACACAGCCGTGGTATCGCCCACACTGGACGCTGGGAAATAGGCAAATCTCGCCTCCCCGCTGACAGCCTCAGCGGCTGGGCTGCCCCCATTGCTGAAGGGATTCTGGATTACAGCCTGGAGAGAAGGAAACAGAGGCCACCCTTAGCCATCTCTGTTTCTCCATCCCATTTCCCTGTTGCTTGTGAGGTATTAATTATATTTGTTCTCTGCCATAAACAGGAATGGGACCCTTCTACCTATATCATTCCATCCTGTGTTCTGTTATAACCCTGGAACTTGGCAAATACTTGGCAATCACTTGCCCAAACAATCCACTTTTAACTCTAAGAAACTTTCCTTTTGGAGATATAACCCCCACTTTATAGAAAAAAAAAAAAAAAAACTAAAAAAAAAAATTCCAAGAGTTCTTGCTCAAGGTTTACTGTGCACAACAGGTATTTGACCCCACAGCCTGAAAGGAGCACATGTGTGTCACCTACCCCACTCCCTGTAACTCCCCAAGAGCAGAGTCAGTGTCCCCTCTCCACCCCCCAGGGGTTGCTGGGCACCTACCAGCGGGAAGGGCGCTGCGGGACCTGGGGGTACAGAGGCAGCGGCGGGGCCCGGGCGCTGGGCTGCCCCGTCCACACCCACCTGGGTCACAGCCTGCTGCCCCCCCGCGAAGGCAGCGGTAGACACGACGCTGACGGCGCCAGCCGTGTCGCCCTGGCCGTCCAGGGGACCATCAGTCACCTGGACTACGCGGTATGTCACCTGCAGGGGGCGGCAGAGCGGCGAGACCGGCGCTGGGGCCAGGTCCGAGCCTCTCCCAGCCCGCCCGCTCGACCCTCCGCTCAACCCTCCACTGGCCAGCCGGGTTCCTGGCCCGCCGGGCTCCCAGCCCGCTGCTCACCTGTCCTCCATTAGTCTCTGTGCGGAACTGGTACTGGATGTTGGAGTCGCCAAACGCCGCCTGCTGGACGCTGGTGATGGCCACCGCCGTCTGCTCCTCCGCCCCAGGGCCGTCTCCGCCTGCGGTCGGAGGAGGGTAGGGGACAGTCATTGGTCGGGCCGGGCCAGGGGCCCCCAGCCCCAACCCTGGGCGCGGGCGCAGCCGCAGCCCCAGTCGGCCCCGCAAGCACTCACCTTCCTGCAGTTCGACGCTCTCCTCGGCCTCGGGTCCCTTGTCGTGGCTGTGGAGAAGTCAAGAAGGAGAAGAGGGGTCAGGGCTGCCCGCGCCCCCGCCCCTCCGCCCAGGTGCGGGGTCCGACTCCGCCTGACGTTCGGGGCACCGCTAGGCCCGGGTCCAGGGACATTAGGGCCGGGTGTCCCCCTCCCTCACGGCCTCCATCTTGAGCCGGGCCTGGCGGCCGCTCGGAATCATGGCGGCCCAAGGGCCGGAGCCCGGACGCGCGGGGGCACGGCCCGGCCGGGCGCTCTTACCTGGCGGCGGCAGCAGCTGTGGCCGAGGCAGCGGGATCCAGACCCGGGTCCAACATGTCCATGGGGGGGGTAGGGGCGGGGGGGGGCGCGAGGCCCGGGGGGAGGGGAGGGGAGGGGGGGAGGGAGGGAGGGGAGGGGGCGGGCGGCCGGGGGGGCCCCGAGCCCGGCGCTCACGCCGCGCGGCAGGAGGGGACGGAGGAGACACGGGAGCCGCTCGCGCTGATCACGGGGACAAACAGTGGGGTCATGTGAGGAGGAGATGCCGCCGCCGCCGCCGCCGCCGCTCCTGCAGCCGCCACCTCCTCCGGCCGCCGCCGCCTCCGCCCGCCCGCCGGCTCCCGCGGCTTGAGGCTCCGGGACGCAGCGCGGCTGCCCCCCGCCCGCTTCACGCGGCCCTTGGGCCTCCTTTCCCGAACAGCCGCCGCCGCCGCGACTTTAATTTTTAACACGGCCCGCCCTGGATGGCCGCCGCCTGTCCCCTGGATCACCGGCTCGCGCGTCCGCCGCCCAGCCTAGCCCTGTCCGGCGGCGGATCGCTGTTGCAGCCGCCGCGGCTTTCTATTTTTCCCCCTTTTTTTTTTCCTCCTTTACTTGAGCTGCGCGCGCGCGGCGGCGGCGGCGCGAGCCCGGGGCCGACGCGCGCGGGGGGAGGGCAGCCCCGGGGGAGCGCGCGCGCTGTCTGTCTCCTCGGCAGGCGGGCGCGCGCGTGGGGCTCGGGTCTTGGCGGGGCGCGAGGTCGCCGCCGCCGCGGCCCCCCGGCGCCCGCCGCGCGCTGCCCAGGTGGAATGCGGGCCCGGATGGAACGTCGGGGCGCCCGGAGGAGGGGCTCAGGTCGCCGGGGACCAGGCGGACCGCCAGGGTTTAGGGGACAGTAAAGTAGGTCGAGGGGGAGGGGTAGGTGGGCGGACGAGAGGGGGCGCGCGCGCGCTCCCGGCGGCACGGGCGATGTGCGCGTAGGACCGGGGCGCATGCGCACGTCGGGGCGGGGCTGGCGCGCGCACGCAGCAGCCAGGCGTGGGGCACGTCTTCCTGGCTTGGGCTGAGGGAGGAGGCCGCGGGCGGACAGTACCTTCCTCCTGAGACGGGACGCAGCTGCCTCCCACCTTGCGCAGCAAAACAAACACTCCTATGGAGACTTTCGCCTTGTGATTATAAATTTTATTTAGACTTACAAGGGGGGCTCGGCGCCTGTGGCTTAACGGGCTAAGGAACCAGCAACGTACACCTGAGCTGGTAGGTTCGAATCCAGCCCGGGCCCGCCAAACAACAATGACGGCTGCAACCAAAAAATGGCCAGGTGTTGTGGCGGGCGCCTGTTGTCCCAGCTACTTGGGAGGTGGAGGCAAGAGACTTGCTTGAGCCCAGGAATTGGAGGTTGCTGTGAGCTGTGATGCTACGGCACACCATCCAGGGGGACAGCTTGAGGCTCTGTCTCAAAAAAAAAAAAAAAACAAGGGGAAGACCTTCACAATGTTACTTCCAGTTTAAAAAAAGAAAAAGATACAAAAAGGATACAAAAACGAGAGATCAGACGACTAGACTTTCGCGACTCAGGGCCAAGTTCTGCAAAGGAGAAAAAAAAGTGTGAATTGGGGGGCTCCGGAGGAGAGGGGTGCAGGAAGGGTCTTAGAAGTCCGAGGGCTGCGCTCACCTTCTTAAGCCTCCGCTCTCGGGAGGACTGGGAGTCGGTCTCAGAGTAAGGGGGCGGCGCTGGGGGATAGTAGGCCTCCTTTTCTTCCTCTTCCTCCCGGTAAGGTCTCCTCCTCTCCCCGGACCCTTTTTTCCTCAAGGCTTCTTCTAGTAATCTCCCATCATATTGAGGGTGGTCAGACCTGGAGCTGTTGTCCCGAGGGTCCTGGGACCGGTGGGGGTAGGACCTAGGATCAGCGTGAGGGCGATCCCTAGACCTCTCACCGTAGTAGGGATCTCGGGAGTGAGGAAAGTCCCTCCAGTCGTCTGGGTCATAGAGGTCATCACGGCTGCGGCTTCTAGGGGGCGTGTAGCCCCGGCCTCGCCTCCCTCTACCTGGAGGAGACCGCCTCCCTGAGTCGGGAGAGCCTGGCCTGGTGAGGTCGTCCAGAGCATCCACGGAGTGGGCCCGGGGCCGCCCAGCCCTCCAGCCGCTTCCTGGTCGCTCTGGAGGGGGCTCCTGCTCCCACCTCCTGGGACTCTGGGGAGAGCGACGACCCCACTCCTCATCCCTGATCGGGGTGAGGGCAGGGACCCGGGAAGGCCGAGATCGCCAGTCGTCCTCATGAAGGGAGGTGACTTCACTCATGGCTGTAAGGAAAGGGGGAATGTCACTGCTGGAGGTAGGCCAGGAGCCTGAGGTCCAGCAGTGTCACCCTGCTGGCTAGGGGCCATGGTAGGAAAGTGAGGACTGTATCAGGAATTGCAGCAAGCATCCCGGGGCAGGTATCAGGATGTCCTGCTTCCCTCCCCCGCCACCTCCACCCCAGAAGCCCTCAGACCCCAAGGCTCCTGCTCACCCCGCTCCACTCGGCCATTAGGGGGGCCTGGTCGAGAAGGGTCAAAGTTGGCCAGCTCTTTCTCCATGTAATAGAGGACCCGCATGGAGTCATCCTGCTGGTTAGCTTGAATCCTATAGCCGCTCCGAACTTCTAGGGACAAAGGGTTGGAGGCGGTCAGGTTGGAAGGATGCCAGCTCAGCCCTTTCCCCAGCAGGTACATCCAAGCTCAGGATGATGGGTTCTCACCTGAGGTCACACTGCTGTCCACATCACGAAGCAGGGGTACCTGGGAGCTGTGGCCGCCAACTGGAGGAGAATGGCTATCAGTGGCTGTTCACCTGGAGCCAAACTCTACGTTCCCAGCCCTGCCCCAACCCCAGTTCCTCCTGCTTTCCCCAGGCCTCACCTGAGCTGCTTTTGTCAAAGTCTCCAGGGTACCCGTTGTAGACAGGGCCCATGGGAATAATGGCTGGTGGGGGTGGGGTCTTGGCTGGGGACAAATGGCCGTAGGTGCTGGGGGCGTAGATGCTTGGAACTCCTGAGGTGGCTGCTTTGCCAGCAGCATACACTAGGAGGACACACACAGTTGCATGAGAAAGTGGGCAGGAGCCATGCTGCCCTCCACCCACAGGGGTTCTGGAGGGACAGGGGCCTAGACCTTCTTCCCATACCCACTGTGTTGTAAAGCTTCCCTAGGGACCTGGGTCCCTGCTGGTCTTCCTTCCATTTCCGCAGCATCCTTGAGGCTAGGGACATCAGAGATGTCCTGTGTGATTCCTCACAGTTTTAGAGCAGGCAGTGCACACCGGAAGCCCATGAACCCAATGTGCAGACCAGCATGTTTGGCTTGACAGTAGGGTAGTTTGCCAACACTTGACAATCAAAAGTTTCACATAAAATTCCCACTCTTCAGCTGACTTAGAAGATGTGCCCATCCTGGGCCTGTTTACAGGGCAACAGTGGGCGAAGTTGTCCCCCACCCATTTTTTTTTTTGAGAGTCTCACTGTCACCCATGCTAGAGTGTCATGGTGTCATAACAGCTCATGGCAACCTCAAATTCCTGGGTCCAAGAGACCCTCCTGCCTCCCGAGTACTTGCCTGGCTAATTTTTCTACTTTTAGTAGAGATAGGGTCTTGCTCTTGCTCAGGCTAGTCTCAAACTTCTGAGCTCAAGGGATCCTCCCACCTCAGCCTTCCAGAGTGCTGGGATTACAGGCGTGAGCCACCTTGCCCCCAGCCTGTGTGCAGTGTCCACCACTACACCCACAGCTGGAATCGGTGACCGAGCCCCTGTTCTACAAAAATGAGTCATCTGGGAGGAGACATTGCTCACTTTGTGCTCATACATGCTGGGCCCTCCCCACCAGGTCACCTTCCAGACCCAGATGGGGTGGAAGTCAGTCTGAGACAGGAGCCTCAGTAGTTAGTTAACTTACCAGCCCTGGCAGAGCAGCAAAATATCTCCCAGTGCTTCCGGCTCCCAGGCCACACCCCCACCTGCCCCCTACCTTCCCACCCCACCCTTGCACCCCAGGCTCTAGGCTTGATAGCTCATGGGCAAATCCTCCTTGCTTTTCCTCCTCCTGGTAAGAGGCTGGGCTCTGGTGGCCGCTTCCCCAGAAAGGTCAGTGGGCACTACGCAGTCACTTCCTCCCTGGGACACCAACTAGAAAATGGAAGGTAGAGATGGGCTCAAAGTTTCCCTTCACCTCTGTTTTGGAACCAGAAGACTAAGTACATGGCCCTACCTCAGAGAAGTGGCATCACTGGCTCAGAAAACATGCCATTCTATAGTTAGCAGAGATTGGTGCTGTCCCCAGTCAGGTGTGTGAGACAAAAGTGACATGCCCTCTGGCTGGGGTGGCAGGGTCTCAGGATAGGGGAAGTGTGGTGCTGGGACAGAAGAATGCAGCCCAGGCCCAGTCCTAATCAGTGGGCTAACTTCAAAGTTGGTTGTAGCCCATCTGTGAATTAGACTAAAAGCCACAGCCCAAGCAGGAACTTCTCAGCTAATCTCTACAACAGAGGGGAGAAGGTGGCCAGGATGGGTCTGCAGGGATCAGCAGAACTTTTCCAGAGGAACTAGGATGCCCACCACTGAGATCAATGACTATAAAATCAGCCAGCAAGGATTGTGCCTAATGCCTGGTACTGGGCATTTACAGATGGTATTCCCTTAATGCTCCCAGCACCCTGGGAGACTGGGACTTTCCAGAGAAGGAACAGGGCTCAGGGAGGGAGTGCTGCTTCTCTGAGGTCACCCAGTGTGTGTGGCAGGGCTCCAACTGGTTCCTAGGCCATCAGTCACTGCCGAGTGTGACAGCAGCAATGCCAGACAACCCATGTGCATGGAACACCATATATAAGCCAAGTCATGAGCCAAGTGCTGTGCACCTGAGTTTGCCAAATCCCTAGGTGTACCTAGTCCATCAAGCTCTTCCACCAGCCCCATCTCATGGTGGAGGACACACAGTCTGAGGTTGTAATGGTTGCCTGGTGTTTTACGGTGACTGCTCCATGGATGGTGGGCAGAGATGCTGGTCTACTCAGACACTCCACCAAAGGAAACTAGGGACTAGTGACAGCTGTCGTCCCCAAGGAGGGGATGGAAACAGGGCAGTAGCTAGAGAGGACTCTTTCTTCTCTTGTCCTTCTGTTTGGTTTGCTTCTCCCCCTTCAGCTCTGGCCCCACATCCACTCTTAGCCTTCCACTGGTGCCCGCTCTGATTATGTCCTTGCTGGGTAAAATTGTAGCATTTGTGTGGACACATGCTTTTAAAAATTTGCTTAAATCATGTGGTGCTATAAGCGTTGTTTGATGTTTTATCTTTTTCCCTTAAGATTCTGTTTTTTACTTGTTTGTTTTTGAGACAGAGTCTTGCTCTGTTGCCCTGGGTAGAGTGCTATGGTGCCACAGCTCACAGCAACCTCAAACGCTTAGGCTCCAGGAATCCTCTTGCCTCAGCCTCCTGAGTAGCTGGGACAACAGGTGCCTGCTATCACACCCTGCTGGTTTTTCTAATTTTAGTAGAGATGGCATCTTGCTCTTTCTCAGGCTGGTCTAGACCTTCTGAGCCTCCTACCTCTCCACCTCTCAGAGTGCTAGGATTACAGGCACGAGCTACCACACTCAGCCAAGATTTTGTTTTTAAAGAAAGCTTTGGCTCGGTGCCTATAGCTCAGCAGCTAGGGCGCCAGTCACATAAACCGGAGCTGGTGGGTTCGAATCCAACCTAGGCCTGCTAAACAACAATGACAACTGCAACCAAAAAAGAAAAAATAGCTGGGTGTTGTGGCGGAGGCTGAGGCAAAAGTAAGAGGTTGCTGTGAGCTGTGACGCCATGGCACTCTACCAAGGGCAACAAAGTGAGACACTGTCTCAAAAAAAAATAAAATAAAATAAAGAAAGAAAAAAGAAAGCATTACTTCCACGTGAATATTACCTTATACTGTTGGACATCTTCTTTTTACATATACATGGATTATACCAGCAAAAGAAAAAACTCAAAAATAAGTAAGAATTAAAAATAAATTGGAAACTGGAGTAAATCAATGATAATCTGAAATAGACCCTCCCTGGCCTGCTTTCTCCCCAGTTGCTAACCCCATAACCTCCAGACCAGTGGTGCCACCCCAGAGGGCAGGTGGACAGCCACCTCTTCCTCCCTACCCTGCCCCAGGCCCAGGAAGGAGGCCAGGTTGCGGTGGGCACTCGAGGAGACTTACAGGCCTCCGGGCAGCAGCACTTGTCTGGGCAGCAGGGGCACCTGACGTAACAGCAGCAGGTGTGCGGGCAGCACTGACACCAGCAGATGCCCAGGAGGAGGAAGAAGAGGAAGACGGCCAGGGAAACCATGACCACAAAGAGCCAGTCTGCAGAGAGAGTAGAAGAGGTCCTGAGCTGGGAGGTCTGTGAGGGGACAGCGACGGACAGGCTGAGCAGGGCAGCACAGAGCTGGCGCGGGGAACTATGTGCGAAGCTCGTGGGGAACCTGCAGCCCTTGCTTGTTCCCCATGCCAGTGGCCAGGCTCAGCAGCAGAGGGCCGGTCATCACTCTACGGCCCAGGCCAGTCCCCAGATTAGGGCCCTCTTCTGGGTTCAAACACACAAGGCAAAAAGCAACAGGCACCATGGCTGGAGCAAGGCAGACAGTTGCCTCTGGGAGGAAAGAAGAGAGCCAGCTGCCCAGAGACCCCTGTTTGAAGAACACTGCAGGTGCCAGTCACAGGCCCCCCCACCTGCACCCCAGGCCCTCTTCAGTCCACCCTGCCCTCCCCCAGGCCCGGAGCCAGGTCACTACATGCCACGTAATTGAGTCAGGCCAGGTTAGAAGGGGGTCCACAGCCAGCAGGGTTTAGTTGGGGAGGGGGAATACCCGAGTCACAAGCAATAAACGGTATGTGGGAACTCCCGAGAGAAGTCCCACTCGGGACTCCACCCCCCATACCTTCCAAGGGCCCCGCCTGAAAACCAGGTAAGAGCTCAGCCACCCCAGAGGTCCTCCCTGGAGGGACAAAAGAGAAACAGGAGATTATGCTGGTAAGAGCCAGCCCAGGCTGCCCCTGTCCGTCATCCCAGCTCCAGGGCGGTCAAGTCGAAGGTGTGCCCTGGAGTGGGGAAGAGCTGGTGGCCTAGGAGAGTCCTAGCATATGGCTCTTCCCCTCCACCCCGGCCCAGATGTGGGTGCTGGAAGGTGTGAAAACTTCCATCACATAATCCACTGCTCTCACGTTGCAAAGGGGTCAGCACATACCCCAGGGCATTCTGAGGACTTTACCTCAGCCTGGGCACCCCATCTTCCTCCTCATACATGGGTCCTAGCACTTCAAAGGGCTCCACCCCAGGTGACAGGGACAGTCCTATTTCCTTAGGCAGAGTAGGCTCAGTGCCCTATGGCCCATGAAAATGTTTTATTTTAAAATCTGAAAAAATACATAATAATGAATTGTCTTTATAACAACACAATCCCAAAATGTTTTGAAACAGAAGAGCCCCACAAAGGCAGAAGTCAAATGTGGTCCCAGTTCTATGACCCCTGAAGGACTGAACCCAGTTCACACATCATGTCACAGATAAACGTCTCCCACCTGTGCCTCCCCCCAGGGGCCCTGGAGCTCTGTGTCCACAACCCTTGTGTCTCGGGGCTTCCACACAAGCAGTCCTGCACCCACAAAGCCTCTCTGGGGCTCACTCGTGTGGCACCACCTGGCCCCAGAAGGCAGGACACAGGTCAGTCAGCGGCTCTCAGAGTAGACTCTGGCTACTCGGCCAATGCTACTTTCCTGACGACACTAAGACACTATTTGCCTTTTTCACTCTTCTTCTCTCATGAGTGTACAGTGGAGTTTTCCCAAGGTTCTGTGACAAGATGACGTCATTGCCCTGTTGGCTAGGGGATTGTGTGCTAAAAATTTAAAAATTTCCCCGTTTCTTCTTCTAAGCAACTAGAGCTATAACCCACAAAAACTTCAAAAACAAAAACTCCAGGAGACCCTCGATAATTACTTTTAGAGTATGGGAACTGCTGGTGCAGATGGAGTGTTTTGTCAAAGGGACACCTGGTGGCTCCCAAGTCACCAGTGCACCATGTGAACTTTGCTGTGGCACGAGCACCTGGCTTGCTCCTAGCCACGTGCTCATTCACTCACACGTGGCGACAGTGAGCTGCAGCCTGTGGCATCTTTCATACAGAGCAGGCACCACACAAGACTATGTTAGCGGACAGCAGGGCACCTGGCCAGTGGCCATGTCCCCTCCACATGTGGCAGGGAAGCCTCACAGCCAGTCCTGTCCCCTGCCCCTGGGTGCCTAGAGCTGGCTCCTCTCAGCCTCACTCAAACTTGCACGTCTGTACAGGCCGTGCAGCGCCCTCCCAGCAGGGCAGATGGCAAAGCACCTATTACTTGGCAAGGGACTCAGAGGTGTGGCAGGTGGTCCACCTCCCTGCAATTTTATACACAATCAGCTATCCTCACTCTCTGCTGATCATCTCTGATCATGTCTGGATTTTCAAAAAAAAAATGAAACTGGAAAGAAGCAGAGTCCCCAGTTCTCTCCACTCTTGTTTGGCTCTGGCTGATTTGAAGCCTATGGGCAAGGGGACCCTGCCTGGGGTGCAGGATATAAAAAAGAGCCCAAGTGACTGGCAGTGCTGAGGGGAGAGCAAAGCCGGCGACAGAGCCCAGAGCGTGAGCTGGAGGGCAGAGGGCAGACAGACAGAGGTGGACAGAAGGGGCCACACCCTCCCCCGTCCCAGGCCCCTGGGGGCCAGCCCCACTCACCAAGGACGATGAGTTCTGCATAGGCCTCATTATTCCCCTGGAGGTCCTGGGCTGAGACCACGGAGCAGTAATATACACCACTGTCCCCCCACGCTGTCTGGTCAAAGGTCAGGTCAGCATCTGGGTCGGAAGGACATGGCAAAAGGGCACCTTAGGGGTGGGGGACACCTAACCAGAGTCACCCCTGCTCCCAACACACCACCAGCACTGTAGATATTGATGGGCAAGGAGAGAATTCCTACCAAAGGCATGCTGCCCTTTGTGCCCTGTCCAAACACTTACTCAGGTTATCCTAGGAAATCTGTGAGGAGGGTGTCATTCTCACTCCTGTACTATAGAGATACCAGGTCTGGAGAGATCTTGTCTGGCCAAAGTTGGACAGATAACCAGTGGTAGGGCAGGGACAGTCCGTCTCTAGAGACAGTGCTTTTCAACTTAGAGCCACCCTCTGCACCACCTCTCAAAGTCTTAACTCCCTGGCCATGCATTGCCATGGAGCCTAGTATAGACTCAGGGGATGGGCCCAGAGTAAACAGGCAGAGATGGGCCACTTTCCAGAAACCAGGAGAAGCCCAGGCAACTCCAAAGAGCCAGTGTGTCTGTGTGGGAGGCAGAGGGACTGCGACCATCCCACTTACCTATCCACTCCCTACCTTCCTCTCCACATTCCAGGTCGGGCTCAGGGCTTGGGGACGCTCTAGCCAGAAGCAGTCCCAGGCAAGGAGTCTGTTAATTATGCCAGTAATCAAAGTCTTTCACCACATCCAGGTTTCCGCTCTACTCCTCAGGCCCTAATTAGTTAAATACCTTTAGGCCCTCACCAGTATGGAAAGGGGGCACCCATGGGGAGAGGGGGGCAGGCCAGAGGTGAGCCTGGCAACCAGGAAGTGCCTGGACTTCTTTCCTGGCAGCTCCAGTTCCTGCCTACTGCCTTACTCTGGACACCTTGCCTCCACCACGATGGCTCTGAGAGCAGTAACTGCGGTGTCCCCAGCTGTACCACCTGGCGCCCAATGGGAGATCTGTCAAAAACTGCTAAAGGAATGAAAGAACCTAAGCCTTCTATTCTCCTCAGCAGGAATACCTCCGGTCCACAGACAGACCCTCCTTTCAACAGAGTCAGCTTACACCATCCCAGATGTCTTCACCAGACCCACAGGGCCCTTGGCATGACCTGGCCTCTGGCTACGGGCCACTATCACAGTGATAGTGATAGCCTCACCCCACTATCACCTTCACTCACTAGACTCCAGACACACTAGCCTCCTCCTTGCTGGTGCCATGGCCGACCATCCATCGCCCCATGAGAAAGCAGGCTCTACACCATAGAAGCCAGTCTGTCCCTGCCATTGCTGGGTCCCCAGCGCATGACACAGGACCAGGCGGGGAGCAGAAAAGAACCCGCTGTCTCCTCTTGCTGACCTTCCTTAACTTTGGCTGTCTGTTCCCGCATTCTAGGCAAACACCTTTTCATTCACTCAACATTTAACAAATAATTACTGAGCGCACCCTGTATTCTAGGCAGTATTGGGGACACTTGCTGCAGAACAATTGTTTTCCAAGTGTGGCCTGTGTACCTCGGGTTCCCTCAGACCTTTTTAGGAGAACCCTGAGATCAAAGGTTTTTTTCTTTTAATTTTTTAAATATGCTATCTATCTTTAGAAGAGAAAACAAAAAAAAAAATTTTTTTTGAGACTGTTTTGCTTAGGCTGGTCTCCAACTCAGGCCTCAGCCGATCCTCCCACCTCAACCTCTTTAAGTGCTGGGATTACAGATGTGAGCCTCCACACTAAGGCCTGTGTTATTTGCATAACAATACCAAAACATTATTTACCTTTCCCCCTAAGCTCTCCAGAGTGTAATGTGGAGTTTTCCAGAGGCTTGGGGAGATAAGAGATGCTGAAGCAGCTTTGAGAATCCAGCCTCTTCTATTTAGCCTGACTTCAGAGACTTTCAAAAATATTAAACAATTCCACTCTTCTCATTGAAATTTCTTTGGTTTTCGAACGTAGGGGTGTTTTGTATGTTTCCCCCCATGAAGCATGTTATTCATGTTACCCTATAATAATTTTATTAGTGTCATTTAAAACATTTGTTAAACTCCTCTCAGTCTGCTGGCTATAAAAACAAAAGCTCTTTGAGGACCTCAGTAATTAAGACTGTGAAGACATTCTAAGACCAAACATTCGAAAACCACTGCTTAAGAACTGACATAAATTCTTGCCCTCATAGAGCCCAGGTTCTAACTGGGAAAGAGAGACAAATAAAAAATTGAACTATGTCACATATCAGACAGCGATAAGCAGTACAGAGAAAACAAATCAGAGAAGGCAGCCAGGGAGTACGGGCAAGGAGAAGGAGGCCAGGGAGGGCCTCTGGATAAGGTGACCTTGGGAGCAGAAGGGAAGAGAGTTGGGGACGAGCCTCCCCTCCACAGCCAGGCATCTAGCCTAGCCTCTGGTTATTAAGCTCTTACTGTGCACTGGGTCCCTTTGTACATATTCTATCAATGAATCCTCATAAAACTCTAAATCAGCGTTTTCAACTATTTTTAATCTCATGGCACACCTGAACCTATAGTTAAATATCCATGGCACACTTAAATTATGTTGATCCAAAAAGGAATTTAAGGCTCAGCGCCTGTGGCTCAATGGGCTAAGGCGCCAGCCACGTACACCTGAGCTGGTGGGTTCGAATCCAGCCCGGGCCGCCAAACAACAATGACGGCTGCAACCAAAAAATGGCCGGGCGTTGTGGCGGACGCCTGTAGTCCCAGCTACTTGGGAGGCGGAGGCAAGAGACTCGCTTGAGCCCAGGAATTGGAGGTTGCTGTGAGCTGTGATGCCAC
>CAUYRH010173838.1:0-26694 GCA_963574655.1 Perodicticus potto
AATCATGGGGTACAATGTGCTGGTTTCATATACAATCTGAAATATTTTCATCAAACTGTTTAACATAGCCTTCATGGCATTTTCTTAGTTATTGTATGAAAGCATTTGTATTCTGCATTTAGTAAGTTTCACCTGTACCCTTCTAAGATGCACCATAGGTGTGGCCTCGTCAATTGCCCTCCCCCCTCCCGTCCCCTCCCTTGCCCCTTTCACCATATTCTTGTGCTATAATTGGGTTATAGCCTTCATATGAAAGCTATAAATTAGCTTCATAGTAGGGCTGAATACATTGGACACTTTTTCTTCCATTCTTTTTTTTTAATTTTTATTAAATCATAATTGTGTACATTGGTGCAATCATGGGGCACAATGTGCTGACTTATATACAATCTGAAATATTTTCATTGAACTATTTAACATAGCCTTCATGGCCTTTTAATCACTATATGAAGACATTTATATTCTACATTTAGTAATTTTCACTTGTACCCTTGTAAGATGCACCGTAAGTGTGATCTCACCCATCACCCTCCCTTAACCATCCTCCCCCCACTTGCCCCTTTCCCTAATCCATTCATGGGTCGATGGACATTTGGGCTTCTTCCACAACTTAGCAATTATGAATTGGGCTGCAATAAACATTCTGGTACAAATACCTTTATTATGATGTGATTTTTGGTCTTCTGGATATATACCTGAGAAGCTTCTCTGAAGAAGACAGGCGCAGAGCCTACAGACACATGAAAAAATGCTCACCATCCTTAATGATCAGAGAAATGCAAATCAAAACTACTTTGAGATATCATCTAACTCCAGTAAGATTAGCCCACATAACAAAATCCCAAAAACAGAGATGCTGGCGTGGATGTGTAGAAAAGGGAACACTTCTACACTGCTGGTGGGAATGCACACTAATAAGTTACTTTTGAAAGGATGTTTGAAGAATACTTTGAGATCAAAAAATAGACCTGCCATTCAACCCTATAATTCCCCTACAGATATATACCCAGAAGACCAACAATCACCTTATAATGAAGATATCTGTACCAGAATGTCTATTGCAGCCCAATTCATAATTGCTAAGTCATGGAAGAAGCCCAAGTGCCCATCGACCCACAAATGGATTAATAAATTGTGGTATATGTATATCATGGAATATTATGCAACCTTAAAGAAAGATAGAGACTTTACCTCTTTCATGTTTACATGGAATATATTCTTCTTAGCAAAGATGGAAGATATTCTTCTTCTCAAAAATGGAAGAAAAAGTATCCAATGTACTCAGCCCTACTATGAAGCTAATTTATAGCTTCCATATGAAGGCTATATATAACCCAATTATACCCCAAGAATATGGGGAAAGGGGCCAGGGAGGGGAAAAGAGGGGAAGGTTGAGGGAGGGAGAGTAAGTGGTGGGGCCACAACTACGGTGCATCTTAGAAGGTTACAGGCGAAACTTACTAAATGCAGAATACAAAATGTCTTCATACAATAACTAAGAAAATGCCATGAAGGCTATATTAAACATTTTGATGAAAATATTTCAGATTGTATGTGAAACTAGCACATTATACCTCTTGATTGCAATAAAGTATACAGCTATGATTTAATAAAAAACAAAACAAAACCAAAAAAACTTCCACTACCCCAATTCAGAACAAGACATAATTGTATTGAGGTGATCAAGCTCTTAAGCTCCTTGCCTAAGAAACAAAGGTGGACACTATCATTGGTGGAAGATACCAACTAGTGACCAGTGTCACCCCACTGTGATATGTCTTTATATAAAATATCAGGTAATCACTTAATAATTGCTAGGGGAAAAGGGAAGACAGAGAGAGATAGTGAAAGAGACAGAAATAAAATGTTTAACAATGAATAGACAAAATAGACAACTGAAGCAAAACAGTAGGTGACCAGATATCAGAGTTAGTAGATACATTAATATGTAAAATAGTACATTTTAAAAAACAAAGTGTAAGATGGACAAAGCATATCAAAGAAGGAAAATGTCTATAAAATATTAAAATCTGTAAACATAATAAATGGAAATGCTAAAAATGTTTAAGCAAAACATGAAATTTAGAACTACTTAATAAGTAGTTTTGGCAATTTTAAAATTGTATAACAATATTAAATATCTGGGAATATAGCTGACAAATGATGCATAAGGTCTCCATTCTAAAGTTATAAAACATTATTAAGATTAAACTTTTAAAAAACATAAACTAATGAAATAAAATACATGTACCTGCATTAGAAGACAACATTTTAAAGATCTCATTGCCTACTGCCATTTAATCTACTAATTCAATGTAAAGGCAATGAAAACTCTAGGAACCTTAGAAGGAATCGATAAATGATTATAAATTTTATATAAAAATATAACAGAATTTGAAAGCCCTGGAATAAGTATAGGAAGAACACAAAATATTTTTGAAGCTGAAGAATAAACACTGCAGATAACCTAGACAAATAATAAAGCTATTATAAATTAGGCAAACAAAGTAAATGCACAAAAGAATCCTACAAACTAAACAATGAAAAAATATAATTTAGAAACAGATCCATACACATCACATAATTTATGACAAAGCCTGAATTGCAATGGCATGAAGAAATAGTCTTTAATGTAAAAGTGGTAATAAGTTAAGTATCTAACAAAAAATATGTAGCATACGCCCAAACTTACACCACAACACAAAAATTAATTCCATAGGAATTGCTGACCTAAATGTTAAGTAAACCAATACAGTTTTAGAGAATAAGACATAGAAAAGTATAGTTGTGATCCTGGAGAAGGTAAAGATTTTTTAAATAGGACCCCAAAATTCCTAACCATAAATTTTAAAATGATAAAATGGATAATATTAACATTAGGAAATTTTGTTCACCAAAAGAAACCATAAACACTGTAAAAAGGGACTCTACGCAAATGAAAGATATTCTTGGTACATACATCCAATAAAGAATTCATAGTCATAAGCTGGGTGCAGTGGCTCACACCTGTAGTCCTAGCACTCTGAGAGGCCAAGGCGGGTGTATAGCTTGAGCTCAGGAGTTTGAGACCAGCCTGAGCAAAAGTGAGACCCTGTCTCTACTAAAAAATAGAAAAACCGAGGCAAGAGGATTGCTTGAGCCCAAGAGTCGGAAGTTGCTGTGAGCTATGACATCACAGCACTCTACCCAGGGTCACAGCTTGAGACTCTGTCTCAAAAAAAAAAGAATTCATAGCCAGGATATACAAATTGTTCATAAAAATAAGTAAGAAAAAGACACTCAATTAAAAATTCTCAAAATAGTTTAATAGTCACATCACAAAGATAAGATATTCAAATGACCAATAAATATATGAAAAAATATTCAATTTGATTAATTAGAGAAATGGATAATTCCTAAGAGATTAATGAAATATCACCACACACCTTCCATAATATCTTTTTTTTTTTTTTTTTTTTTTTTGTAGAGACAGAGTCTCACTTTATCACCCTCAGTAGAGTGGTGTGGAGTCACAGCTCTCAGCAACCTCCAGCTCTTGGGCTTAGGCAATTCTCTTGCCTCAGCCTCCGGAGTAGCTGGGACTACAGGCGCCCGCCACAATGCCCGGCTATTTTTTGATGCAGTTTTTGGCCGGAGCTGGGTTTGAACCCGCCACCCTCGGTATATGGGGTCCCCACTCGCTGAGCCACAGGCGCCGCCCTATAATATCTTAAAATTTTAAAAACAGTACACAAACTATGGTTAAGGATGAGGATTAAATAGACATACGTTGCTGGTGATAGCATAAATTGGTTAAAATACTTCAGAAAATGATTTACATTATTGATGAACGCTAAGCATATACTTTTCCTGTAACTCAGCAAGTCCATTCCAAGCTATATGATGAACAAATAAGACCATATAAATGTTGTCCGGGGAAGTATCAGTCAGGTCAGGATGGGAATCTTTAGATTTTGAAGATATCAAGCAGTTAGAATGTTAACTTTCATTACAAAAAGAAAAGTAGTTCTTTATTTTTATTACTTTTTGGGAAACAAACAATAAAAAAAAAATCCATAGGCGATAACCTAGCAGACTGAGAATTTTTGGGAGTTGCTTTGAAGTTTTAAGGCTTCCACTGCACTGAGCACCCACAGAAAAGAAGTTAGGACAATGTCTGGCAAAACATGAATTATGGGGGCTGCTACTGTAAAGGGGGCGTGATGGTCATGAAAATGGACAACTCAAATCTCCTGGTACAAAAAGCCTCTCAGACTTTCAATACCACATAGGTGCCTCTTTGGGCAGACTGCTGCATTTATAGAAGCCGTATGTCCCAGAGACTACTTCTAGCTTGTCTGAGCACAGCAGGGCCATTGATAATGGTCCATTAGTACCAGATGCTCTACTAATAGGTGATTTTGGTTATTACCATGACTAAAGCTTTCTTGGAATTGTACTCCAGTGTCCAAGTGAAAGGAAGAGTCATTCCTTTCTCGCTTTGTCTGAAAACCTAAAAATGAATAAGCTTATTGATGAAGGGAAGTCATAAGTTAAGATAGACCAAAACCTAGACCTCTTATTCCAGATAGCCAAGGAGTGAGTGAATGCAAAGGAAAAGTTCTTAGAAAAATTAAAAAATTCTACTTCAGTGAATAGATGAATTATAAGAAAATTAAACAGTGAAATTGCTAAAATGAAGGAAGTTTGAGTGATTGGATAGAAGATGAAAACAACCATAACATTCCTTTAAACCTAAACCTAATCCAGACAAGTCTTTTCAATTCTATGAAAGTTAAGAGAGGTGAGAAAACTGCAGAATAAAAGGCTGAAACTAAAAGAAGTTGGTCATGAGGTTTAAGAAAAGAAACTATCTTCCTAACATAACAATGCAGGGTGAAGCAACTAGTGAGGGTGTGGAATCTGCAACAAGTTATCCAAAAGATCTAGCAAAGATAACAGAGGAAGATAGCTTCATTAAACAACAGATTTTCTTTTCTTTTTTTTTATAGAGACAGAGTCTCACTTTATCGCCCTCGGTGGAGTGCTGTGGCATCACACTGCTCACAGCAATCTCCAGCTCCTGGGCTTAGGCGATTCTCTTGCCTCAGTCTCCCAAGTAGCTGGGACTGTAGGCGCCCGCCACAATGCCCGGCTATTTTTATGTTTTGCAGTTCAGCTGAGGCAGGGTTTGAACCTGCCACCTTCCGTATATGGGGCCGGCGCCCTACTCAATGAGCCATAGGCGCCTCCAAACAACAGATTTTCAACGTAGACAAAACAGCGTTCTATTGGAAGGAAATGTTATCTAGGACTTTCAGAGTTAGAGAGAAGAGGTCAACGTAGGACTTTCAAGCTTCAAAAAATGGACTCACACTCTTGTCAAAGGCTAATGCAGCTGGTAAATTTAGGTGCTCATTGGCCATTCCCAAAATACCAGGGCCTATAAGAATTATGCAACTTCTAATTGTTTGTGTCCTGTAAAGGCAACATCAAAGCCTGGGTAACAGCGTGTCTGCTTAGAGTATGGTTTACTGAATAGCTTAAGGCCACAGTCATGACCTACTATACAGAAAACAAAAATCCCCTTTAAAATATTACTGCTCATTGAAAATGTACCTGGTTACTCTAGAAATCTTATGAAGAGGTACGATGCCTGCTAGAACAACACCTATTCTGCAGCCAGTAGATCAAAGAGTAATTCTAGCTCTCACGTCTTATTATTTAAGAAATACAGTTCATAAACTATGGCTGCTATAGATAGTGATTCCTCTGATAGACCTAAGCAAAGTAAGTTGACAACCATCTGGAAAAATTAATCAGTTTAAATACTACTAGAAATATTTCTGACCCATGAGAGCTAAAAATAGCAACATTAATGGGCATTTGGAAGATAATAATTCCAGTCCTCATGGATGACTTGGAAGGGTTAAAGACTTGAGGGAAAGAAGTAATGCAAATGTAGAGGAAAAAGCAAGAAATCTAGAATTTGAAGAGGAGTCTGAAAATATGGTTGAATTGCTATGATCTCATGATAAAACTTGAATGGATGAGAAGTTGCTTCTTGCAAGTGAGCAAAGAAAGTGAAGGGGTTTTCACAACTGGTGAAGCTGCTATGACCATTGTAGAAAATGACAACAAAAGATTCAGAAAATTACATAAACTTAGTTGACAAAGTAGGAATCAAATTAGACAGGAATAACTTCACCTTTGAAAGTTG
Organism: Perodicticus potto; assembly: GCA_963574655.1. Classification (NCBI taxonomy): domain Eukaryota; kingdom Metazoa; phylum Chordata; class Mammalia; order Primates; family Lorisidae; genus Perodicticus; species Perodicticus potto. Next base: position 6,200 of record CAUYRH010173838.1, read on the forward strand.
TATGAATGAAATAGTGTCAAGCAACATCACATGATAGAGAAACCTTTCATGAAGGGAAGAGACATTCTGTGCAGCAAACTTCATTGTTTTCTTGTTCTAAGAAATCGCCACTTCCACCTGGATCAATAGCAACTCCCACCCTGATCAGTCAGCACCCTTCAATATCAAGGCAGGACCCTCTACCATCAAAAACATTAGGACTCGGGCAGCGCCTATGGCTCAAAGGGGTAGGATGCTGACGCCATATGTCGGAGGTGGTGGGTTCAAGCCCAGCCCCAGCCAAAAATTGCAAAAAAAATAAAAAACAAACATTAGGACTCATTAAATACTTAGCTGATATTCAGCATTTTTTAGCATAAACAATTTTTAATTAAGGTATAAACATTGTTCTGTTAGACATACTAGTTAGCACACTTAATAGACTTCAATATAATCTAAACATAAATTTTATATGCCCTGAAAAACCTACAAATTTGTGTAACTAGCTTTATTGCAATTTTAATTTTATTGCAATGGTCTGGAACTGAATCTGCAATACCTTTGAGCTATATCTGTTTATATTTTCACTAAGCTTTATAGGACTAAAGAGAATTACCGTTAATCTTGATTTTATAGATGAAGCAATTTTGACTCAGATATATAAATGAAAATCCTAATTTCATACAACTATTATATGGTGGAGCTTGTAACTAATGCAGGTCTCTCTTAGTCCAGAGTTAAACTTTTTCCAGCATGCTATGTTATATAAAAAAAAATTGACATAATTGACCCTTGAGTGCTCTAATGTTGATTGTGTATATAAGACATTTTCCCAGGAAGGCAGGTGGTGTGTATATATCAAGATCAAAATCAGATTCAGTATATGTTCCAGAATATGTATTGCTTCCAGGAATAAGACAACATGAATAATGATTTAGGGCAATACCCAAATCATGAAATTTTGTCCTACTCTGTAAATTTTTACTAAACAAGATCTGAAGATATATTACAATGTACATACTACTCAATTCCCAACCTTCCCTCACAACACACACACACATACACCCACAATCGCTAGTTTGTAGCTATCAAGAATTGGAAGTGGCCAATCTTATTGCAACCATGGACATCTATCAAACTGCAAGAAAAGACATGGCTGACCACTCTCATCCTACACTTCCACTACATTTGAAAGTTCACCAGTGGATCCCTAGTCTTTGTCTACCTTGAAAGTCTGGTGATAGTAATCACATGCCAGAAGAAAGGACAATTTCTAAACAATGATTTCAAGAAAAGGTAAAGTCTTAATATTCAACCAAATATATTCAATGCACTGTGACTAAAACTATCGCTTATTACTTTGAGGTGCAGTTGCAATTACCAGTCCAATTTATAAAGCCTGATTGACAGATACTTATAAAATCTTTTGCCATTTAAAAATTGTGCTGTCTTCAGAATGATGGCTGTTTGGAACACATTGATTCATGCATTGTAAATGAAAATATAGTTAGTAGGCAACAAATTTTAGTTATTTCAGGTAAAAGCAAAGACTCATCAAAATAAAACAAACAAAAAAAGAAAGTTAGTGAAAAGAAGGCAATGTCAGGGTAAAGTCAAAACAACTGCTTCTTATGAAGATAAGAATGCCACACTCAGCATTTTACAATCCAGTCAATAGCTTTCTGTAATGGAAATGTCAAATGAAGGAGCTATGACTAAAAATTGAAGCCTTATGATTGAATTCTACTATCTACCTGTGCTCTTTAACTTCATTAGTTGTGTCTTTTTATTTTAAAACATAGATATAATTTTCATTTGATGCTACTTAAATTTTCTATACTCTCAGAGTTACCTTAACATGCATCTAGGTGCTCCTAGAAAATATGTCAGTGAGAATAATTTCTTCTGCATTCATTGCATCTGTCACAAATTCAAGAAATTATAATGAAAGAACCCAGCAGGAATTCTATATGTTCTTGTATGAAAAACTGATGTTGTGTAAATATTGGTAGCTTTGTGGTAAGTAATGTCATCCAGTAGGAACCCAACCAATCAAGACATAGCTAGTGAATAGAAAACGGGATGCGGCAGCTCAAAGATGGTCTAAAATTTTTGTAAAGTCAAAGCATGAGAAGTCATACATAGTAGTGCACTACACTTTATTAAAACTTTTGAATATAAATACTCGGTGAATTTTCAAAGAGAAAAACTATTTAATACTATTTGCTTTCTCCAATCTCTATTGTCAATTTGCATGACAAATAAACACATATGTGACAGGCTACTAAATGTTACTCTTGGAACCTATTAGTAGAAAATAAAGATTTCTCAAATTTAATTCCCTAAGCTTAATGAACCTAGTAAATTTGATCTGATGTTTTCTCCAGTTAATATGTTAAGTCTAAATTATCTTATTTTTTTATAAGAACTAAATTGTTCACATTTAAATTAATCTTGAAGAAAATATTTATTGACATGGAAATGTATTATGTATAGCCCTCATATATGATGGTTCTTATTGGACTTAATTTATTTGATGATTTAAAGAAGGAAAAATAACTAGCTCAAAATGTAATGCTTACATAGAAAATGCTGATTTCTTGCAACAGTTTTTTTGAGATGAGACATTTAATTCATTACATATGACTGACTTCATGCTAGCGGAAGGCCTTATCTAGGTGTTGAAGAATGTATAAACATAGATAAAATGCAAAATTTCCCTCAGGAACTTTAAGCCTAGGAAGGTGACTTATATTCTTTTGTACATATTTCTTCAATATAACTTTTTATTTGCTTAATGGTTCCAATATATTATATCATATTTACTTAACGTCTGAATCTGTTTCAAGATAAAGACTAAACACAACCTATAATTACAGAAAACTTAAATATAACATATTCATAGGAAAAAGAGCTTGACAGTTAGAATCTTAAATTTAATATCACAAAATTGTAAAACCACAAAATTAGTCAATGTACAAATAAAAATAATAGTACAAATACTGACAATAGGGCATTCAGGGAACAATAAAATTAACAAGATAAACAAGCTCAGGGCTAAATATCCAGGGACGTAAATAGAAGAGAATTATTTGACATTAAAAATAGATCATAGCCCAACTAATTATGCCATAGATTTACAGTTAGCATTACCTTTATGTTGGTTCTTGTGTTGGATACAAATGCCTAGTGATGAGTGAAAGAAACTTTGGCTCTGCCTTGTAGAGGTTATAGTTTACTCGTGGTGAAGATGGTAATATTAGCCAAGTAATTATTTCAGCCAGGGATATAAACTATGAAAATTTCTGGGTTGGAAAAGCACAGAGAAATCTGACTTTAGCTAAGATCTGTAGCATGAACAGAAGCTACTTGGTGCATATGGATACAGAAAGTGAGCAGCTATTCACTTTAGTGAGAAAATAGGGAAATGGCATGAGAAAAGATCTTGAAGCATGAGATAGCAAAGCACAAACAAAGGAGAGAAAAATTTAGGTCTGAAATGTTGAATGTGGAGGCAGAAAGCATCACAAGTATAAACCAGCAAGAGAGCTGAGAGTCAGTACTGAAGCGAGAGAAAGCCAGGGAAAAACATTTCGTGCAGAGGTGATCCTTTTCAGATAATTTTTTCAGCTATAGGTTGAAGTTTGGATTGGAGGGGTTCTACTATAAAATAAAAAGAGAGACCAGGTAGGTAGCCATGGCAATAGTTATCTCCTTTATATTATAATGTTTTGACATCTTGTTGTTTGGCAGGCCCAGACTGGATGTGAACCCTCCAGCTCCGGGGTATGTGGCTGGCACCCTAGCTGCTGAGCTACAGGTGCCGAGCCTGTTTTGACATCTTGAAAACCTTTCTGGTGAAAGAGACAGTGCTCCTCTGGGACAATATTCCATTGTAGGAGACAGGATGTGACTCATCTAGGAGGTCTTCACCATGCAACCCATCCCTCTTCAATGAGGACAATATACCTCACAGGCAAAATTTTGGGGGGGGTTTGCCTTAAATCATCTCAGACCCAGGTACCAGGCAACTAAGGATCTTCACTGTTGCTTACAGTCAGTAGAAATGATTCAAACTAGTCAATCCTATGTTTATCCTGGCCTGCCTTGCCCTTTCCTTGGGAAGTCCAATAAAGACTCTGTCCTCACCTTTCTGCCTAATTCTACTTCCTACTTCCTAAGTACCCTGAGGCCTATCCAGATGACTTTTCATGTTTCTAAGACTTGCATGTATAATAAAATTGTATTTTCCTGATCATCTCTTACTCCTGTATCCATCCCTGACTGACCATCACATAAAAGAACACAGAACGTTGAAGGATGCATTGGTGATAGTGTAAACTCATACACTATACTGCGAGTGCAGATAGAGTAGAAATAGATTACTTTGAGAGATGTTTAGGTTAATAAATCAAAAGAACTATCAAATTACTTAATATGGGGAAGATGACAATCACTAAGTAAAAAAATAACTTCTACTTTTCTAGCTTGTTCCATTGACAATATCACTTACTGAAACTGGGAATACTAGAGACGGATTATATTTGAGAGTGAGTAAGTGGGTAGGAGATCACTCGTGTGTGTGTGTGTGTGTGTGTGTGTGTGTGTGTGTGTGTGTGTGTGTGTGTGTATGAGAAGCATCCAAGAATACATATCAAGAAAACACTTGCGTGAAGACTTATGGAGCACTCTAGGAGGCTGAGGCAGGTGGATTGCTTGAGCTCCAGAATTTGAGACAAGCCTGAGCAGGAGTAAGATCCTGTCTCTACTAAAAAAATAGCTGGGCATTGTGGTGGGCGCCTGTACTCCCAGCTACTTGGGAGGATGAGGCAAGAAGATCACTTGAGGCTAAGAGTTTAAGGTTGCTGAGAGCTATGATGCCACAGCCCTCTACCCATGATGGCAGAGTGAGAATCTGTCTCAAAAAATAAGTGAATTAATTAATGAAACAAATAAAAAGAGTTCTGGAGCTCCAAAGAGTGGTCTAGACATCAGATTTAATTAAAAACTCATTTTCTTCCTTTAAATTTTAGTTGAAGAATGATCAAAGAAAGGAAGAATGAAGTAATGCATGTGTTATAGTACAGAAGAATATAAATTCAGAGGTAAAAAGGTTCTTAGGAGAATCTGTTTATCTGAGAATTCAGAATATGCTGTTTATCTTTATGATCTCATCATATCAAAATCTGGAGTTCTGCCCTAGAATTGAAGAAACAAGACTTTTTCACTTTTAAATTCACAAGACATGTAATTGCTAATTCATTTCCAAAGAGAAATACAAAGAGGACAACCTCTACTAAACTTTAGTCTTACGTGAACATAAGCAGCTGGTTCTTTCCTTACAGAATGACAGTGGAAGGTCACCTATAGGTAACGCTTAACGTTAATAAGATCTTAGTTATGTGATTTGAAGTATCAAGTATCCTCAGACATGATTTTTTTGCTTAGGCTTGTTTTACTTTCCCTTCTCCCGTATGGAAAAGAATTGTAAGTTCTTCTGACTATAAAATGCATAAGCACATTGTCAAAAGTCAAAAGCTATTTAAAGGTAAAAAGAAGAAAGTAAAAATCATTTGAATACCCACCACATTAAAATAATCATCATTAATATTGTAGTGATTCATACATCTTACCCATTATATATAAAGCAGTCTTTTTAAATTGCTATTCTTTAATTTCCCTTTCCTCTCTCTTCTTGTGATGGCTAATTTTATGTCAGCTTGGCTGAACTAAGAGATGTACAGATGGCTGCATATACAAAAGACAAATCCGTGTCTATTCCAGCAAGGACAAAACATTACTCCTTCCATGATGGAAGTGGTCCAGTGTAATCAACCTGTCACCAAGTAACCGGCTGGTCACCCCATGGTGTACTCTGTGAAGGTGTTTCTAGAAGAGATTAGATTAGATTGAATCAGTAGACTGAAAAAGAAAAACCTATCCTCACTAGTGTGAGTGGACATCTAATCTATTGAAGCCCTACATAGAACAAAAATGTGGAAGAAGAGTAAATTCTCTCTCTCCTTGAATTGAAAGATCTATCTTCTTTTACCTATGGACAAGCTCCTGTTTCTTGAGCCTTCAGACTCTTAGTCCAGTGGCCTTCCGTCTTCTCAGAAAGAGACATAGTGGTGGACCTATTTGGGCTTTGGAGGCAACATATTCCTCGTTTGAATGTGTTACTCTGCCTTATTTACTAATTTGTAGGAGGAAGGTAGGCCGAGCTCCCCATGAGCCCTTCAACTCAAGGAAAAGCATGCAGGCGAGCCACCACTGTATTCTAAATGAGGAGAAAAGAGTCTGTTGCACTGTCAGGAGAATATCTGCATGACTATCCCTGCATGGGAAAATCAGCAGTACAGGCAGGCTGAAATCATCAGTTAGTAGTTTAGATGAGGGATGCTACGATGTCTGCCTGAAGAGATGAGACTTGCTCTCCCTCGTCCTCTTCCTTGCGTGCCTTATTTGGTCGCTTTGTTCCATTAACCTTTATCCCTGTTTATTCTACCCTTACCCTTTACCCAACTTTCCTGGAGGCCATAATTTCCCCTCTTTCATTTTTTAACCTTGACTGTTGTGCATTCCTGCACATTTACTCTGTTGCTGTGCTCAGTAAAAACTCCCGAAAAGCAGAACCAGCTGCTGCATTGTTTCAGGCTGCCATGCAGCACATGAAGCGGTGTATGCCCTTTCAGGCTTTCAGGGTTTATGCTATAAGTTTAGTGTAAAGTCTGTAGATTTTTCCAGCACTATCTCCCTTGCTGACCACCATCCCAGTCTGGGATCCACAGGATCCCCAACACTAAGTGACCTGAGAACTGTATGTTTTGAGTGGGGCCTAAAACAGATAACGCTCTCCAGCAGGAAAGGAAGCTGTGTAAGCTGCTCTGCTATTTGCACCCTATGATTCAGCAGATCCAATAGTGCTTGAAATTTCAGAGTCTGTTTAGAGTCTTTGGCAGGCACCTCTATGTGAATTTCACAGTATATCTTTAGGATTTCAGAGACAGGTGGTAGCCATCATCCATAGACAACTACTGTGTTGTTGTTTTCTGAAAGACCACTTTCAAATGGGAAGAAATGTGAAGATATTTGCATAAAGACTCAACAAATAGTGACCTCGGCAGAAGAGAATTTTAATACTCAAATGGACAGCGTGACTCATTTTGTAGATATCAATTAGTTTTTTTTCTAAGGAACCTCTGTCATGACCCAATGGGCTCATGAGTAAAGTAGTTATGACTGCAAGGAAGGTGATTATGTATACATTCACCAAAGCCAACATGACTACATCAGCTGTTGAGTGCCCATTCTTCCAGCAAAAGAGATCAACACTGAGCTCCAATATGGGACAATTTCCTGGGGTTATCAGCCAGCTGTCTGGTGACAGGTTGATTACACTGGACCACTTCCATCATGAAAGCATAGTGTTTTGTCCTTACTAGAATAGTCACTTACTGTAAGGACACAGATTTGTCTTTCCTATATGCAATGCTTCTGCCAAAATTAGCATTCATGGATTTATAAAATGTCTTACTCGCCATCATGAATTAAAAACTGTATTGTTTCTGACCAAGAAAGTCATTTTCAGTGAAAGAAGTATGGCAGTAGTCCTATCCTCATGGAATTCACTGGCCTTATCATATTGTTCACTGTTTTAAAGCAGTTGGCTTGATAGACCAATGAAATGGCTCTTTGAAGACTTGGTTATAGAACCAGCTAGGTGGCAATACCTTTAGGCCTGGAACAAAGTTCTCAAGAAGAGTGAGTATGCTCCAAATCAACATCTAATATATGGTCCTTTTTTTCTGATAATGACAGTTCACGGGTACAGGAATCAAAGAGTAAAAATATGAATGGCACAACTCACTATTGCTCCAACGACTCCCTTGCAAAATGTTTGTTTTCTGTTCCCAAAATTTATATTTTGTCTGCCTAAAGTTCTTAGTTCCAAAAGGAATAATTCTTCCACCAGGAGACACACCAATGATTTCACTTACTTGGAAGTGAGCACTGCCACTTGGTGTCTTTGGGCTTCTCATGTTCACCTCTTTGGGGAATGAAGGTTTGGGTCACAATACCATGTAAAGAACCATAAGCAGCTGATGTTCTTCCTGATAACAAACAACACAAAATAGGTAGTAGGAAGAAGGGAGTTATAAATATCAGCTACGACTATAGGAATAGTTACGAAAAGAAGGACTGTAATTGCCATGAGTATTTCCTCCTTATTTTATTATAAATGTGTTTGTGTATATATAAAAATATAGTAAGCAAAGATCTTTGGTTTTTATTTTATAATTTTATTATCTTACAACATAATATAGAATTTTATCAGCATTTAAGTATTGTTATTTTATATCATAATATTTAAGTTATGAGATATCAGAAGAGTAAACTTCATTGAAGGGCATTAGCTCCTCTGCTGAGGAAGAGATTGATATCTTTTCAGTTGTAAACAAAATTGTTGTACCATGATAGATGAAATAATGACATTATTATTTTATTTATTTATAGATTAACTATGGCTTAATGAAGTTTCTATAAGTATCAAACTGACAATGGATGAATGTGTGAAAGTTAATTTTGTGAGACAAATTGACAATGAGTGAACTTGTGATGGTTAATTTTATGTGTCAATTTGACTGACCTAAGGGATGCTCAGATTGCTAGTGAAATATTATTTCTGAGTGTTTCTGAGCATGTTTCTGAAAAATATTATCTTTTGAATCAGTAGCATATCCAATTTAGGCAGCACTATTTGTTGAATAGGACTTCCTTTTTTCAGTATATGTTGTTGTCAGTGTTGTTGAAGAGTAGCTAGGTGTAGGTAGATGGTTTTATTTCTGGGTTCTCCATTCTCTTTCATTGATCTCTGTCTCTACTTTTCTACTAGTATTATGCTGGTTTGGCTACTGTAGTTTAAAGTCAGGCAATGGGATGCCTCTAGAGTTCCTTTTACATAAAATTATTTTGGCTATTCAGGCTAGTTTTCCTTCCAAATGAAGGTTAGAATTATTTTTTCTAAGATCTGTAATGTTGATTCTACCAATCCATGAGCAAGAGATTTTTTTTATTCCTTTGTATCATTTGAGAATTCTTTCATCAGTAGTTCTTATAGAGATCTTTCACTTCCTTTGTTAGGTATATTCATGGGTATTTTATTTTCTTTGTAGCTATTATGAATATAATTGAGTCCTTGATTTGAATCTCTGCTTGACTATCATTAGTATATAAAACTGCTACTGATATGTGTGTGTGGGGTGGGGGTGTACACATTGATTTTGTACCCTGAGACTTTGCTGAATTTATTTATCAATTCTAGGAGTCTTTTGGAGGAGTCCTTAGGGTTTTTAGATACAAGATCATATCATCACAAAGAGGAATAGTTTGATCTCTTTTTTCCTGATTTGGGTGTCCTTTATTTCTTTCTCTTGTCTAAATGCTCTGGCTAGGATTTTCAATACTATATATTGAATGAAATGGCAACAGTGGGCATCCTTGTCTTATTTTAGTTCTTAGGGGGAATGCTTTCAACTTTTTCCCACTCAGTGTGAGGTTGTTGAATGTTGGTCATATATAGATAGATTTTATAATTTTGAGGTATATTCCTTATATTCCTAGTTTATTGAGGGTTTTTTATAATGAAAGGATGCTGGATTTTTAGAATGATTGTTCTGCATCTATTGAGATGATTATGTGGTCCTTGCTTTTGTTTCTATTTATGTGATTTGCATATGTTAAACAATTCTTGCATCCCTGTGATGAAACCCACTTGATCATGGTGGATTTGCATATGTTAAACAATTGTGATTGTGATCATGTGATTTGCATATGTTAAACAATTCTTGCATCCCTGTGATGAAACCCACTTGATCATGGATTTTCTTTTTAATGTGCTGTTGAATTTGGTTTGCTGGCATTTTATCGCTTATTTTTGTGTCTATATCCATAAGGAATATTACTCTGTAGTTTTCTTTTTTGTTGTATTCTTTCCTGGCTTTTATATGCTTTGGTATCAGGGTGATACTGGCATTATAGAATGAGTTAGGGAGGATTCCCTCCTTCTCTATGCTATAGAATATTTTCTGTAGGATAGATACCAGTTCTTCTTTATAGGTCTGGTAGAATTTGACTGTAAACACCTCAAGTCCAAGACCTGGCTTTTCTTTTTTTTTCTTTTCTTTTCCCTTCCCTTCCCTTCCCTTCCCTTCCTTTCCCTTCCCTTCTCTTCTCTCTCTCTCTCTCTCTCTCTCTGTATTTTTATTACTTCTTCAATCTCTTTGCTCATTATTGGTCAGTTCAATGTTTCAATTACTTCTTGATTTAACCTTGAGAGATTGTAGGTTTCCAAGAATTTATCCTTTTTGTCTAGGTTTTCTAGTTTGTTTGTATAGTTATTTTCATGGTAGTCGAAATTGATTTCTGCATTTCTGTGGTATCAATTGTAATGTCTCCTTCATTTCTCATTGTGATTCTTTGAGTCCTTTCTCCTCTATTTTTGGTTAATTTGGCTTACTAGAAAGTAAGTAAAGTCTATCAATTTTGTTCAACTTTTCAACAATCCAGCTTTTTTTTTCTGTCTTTGTATAGCCACATACAGAAGTTGAAACAGGATCCCTTTATCTCATCATAAAAAAATTAATTCAGGATGGATTAAAGGAAAATACAAGGCATGAAACCATAAAATTGTAGAAAAAAATATAAGAAAAACTCAACATCAGCCAAGACAAAGAATTGATGGCTAAGATCCCAAAGGAAAATATAGTAATAACTAAAATGAATAAGTGAGACTTAATTAAATTAAAATGCTTCCTCACAGAAAATGAAATAATCATGGACTGAACTGACAACCTACATAATAAGAGAAAATGCTCTCAAACTATCTATCCAAACAGAGTAATGATATTCAGAAAGCATAAAGAACTCAAACAAATCAGAAAAAAAAAGCACACACACAATCTCATCAAAAAGTAATCAAAAGACATGAACAAAAGTTTTTTAAAAGAATATAAGCAAATGGCCAAGAAACATATGAAAAACTGCTAAATATCATTAATCATCCAGAAAATGCACATGAAAACTACAATGAGGTACCACTTACCCATATCAGAACTGCCATTATTAAAAAGTGAAAAAAAAAGGAAAGAAAGAAAAGAAATAGACGCTGACAAGGATGAAGAGAGAAAGGAATTCTAATGCACCGCTGATTGGCCTATCAATTAGTCCAACTTCTATTACAAACAATATGGAAATTACTCAGAGAACTAAAAGTATGCCTACTATTCAATCCAGCAATCCCACTACTGATAACTACTCAAAGGAAAGGTAATCTTTTTGTGAAAATATGCCAGCACTAAATGTTGATTGCAGCACAATTTGCAATTGCAAATACGTGGAATCAACTTAAGTGTCTTCAGTTCATGAGTGAATAAAGAAAAGATGATATATGTTATATATAGGCACACACACCATGGAGTACTACTCAGTCAGAAAAAGGGATGGAATAGCACCATTAGCAGCAATGAGGATGGAAGTGGAGAACACTACCCTGAAATATCACAGGAATGAAAAAACAAACACTATGTTCTCATTAATAACTGGGAACTAATAAATGTGTACCTAGGAGCAAAAAGTGATATGAAGGACATGATAAAACAAGAATGGGTGAGAGCAAGTGGGTAAATGTGGGATAAAACCTTACCTATTGAGTACAATGAACACTATTCTATGTATGGGCACACCAAAAGCCCTTAATTAAGCATTATACAAGATACACATACAATAAAAACATTTGTACCCCATAAATTAATATTTCGAAATAAAATAGATAAGTAACCTCCCCAATTAAATAGACTGAGATGACTGTGGACAGATATTGTCCAACCCATTGAGAACCCAAGTAGAACAAAAAGGCGGAGAAAAGGTAAATGCTCTCTTTCTGTTCTTGAACTGAGACATCCATCTTCTCCTATCCTCATCAGGGCTCCCGACTCTCAGGTTTTTGGACTTAGATTGAGTTATACCATCAGTTTCCCTGGTTCTTCAGTTTACAGACAGCACACAGTGGGATGTATCAGCCTTCATAATAAGTGAACCAATTCACTTAATATCTCTATCTATCTATCTATCTATCTTTCTTTCTTTCTATCTGTCTATTTATCTATCTATCATCCAGCCATCTATCTCCAAGCAGTTCTGTGTCTCTGGAGAACCCTGACTAATATATTTCCACATTTAATCTTCCAAGACTATCATAATATAGGTAAAAATTTTAAAACCTACTGTATATCTTTCATAGCTTCTATGGTGCTTATATAATGAAATATATATACATATGTATGTGTGTTTGTGTGTATAGTATATTTTCTTATAAACATGTAGTTTTGTCATTTGTCTTATAAAAATAGGATCATATTTTATCTAGTACTCAGGTTCATGTTTTTCTCATTGAAGTGAAAATTGCCTCCTATTATCATACCAGATTTCTAGCTATATTGCAAAGGTATAATAACCAAAATAGCATGATACTGGCACAAAAACAGGAACATAGATCTATGGATCAGAACTGAGAACTCATACATAAAATCATCCTCATATTCACATATGATCTTTGACAAAGCAGAATCAGGGGGAAAGAATCTCTATTTAATAAATGGTGTTAGGAAAACTGAATATTCACATGTAAAAGACTGAAACAGAGCCCACATTAATCACAAAAATTACTTTATCATGGACAAAAGACTTAAACCTAAGGCATGAAACTATAAGAATCCTGGAAGAAAATGTTGGAAAATCTCTTATAGATATTACTCTAGGCAAAGAATTTATGAAAAAGATTCCAAAAGCAAACACCGGAACAACAAAAATAAGTAAGTGGGATGTGAGCAAATTTAAAAGTTTCTGTACAACCAAGGCCACATCAATAGAGCAAACAACCTACAGAATGGGAGAAATTATTTGTATTCTATACATCTAATAAAAGGCTGATAACCAGAATCTACAAGCAAATTAACAAAAAATAAATAAAAATAAAAAATCAAATAATCCCACTAAAAGGTGGGTAAAAGACACAAATAGAAACTTTTCAAATGAAGATAGTCTAATGGCCAATAAACACATGAAAAAATGTTCAACATCTCTCTAATCATCAGGGAAATGCAAATCAAAACTACAATGAAATATCAAATGGATCTTATTGAAATGTTCCCAAGCAACAGATGCTTGCAAGGATGCAGAAAGAAAGGAACATTTATACACGGTTGGTGTGACAGCAAACAAGTATACATCTTTGGAAAGTTGTATGAAAATACCTCATAGAACCAAAAGTAGACCTGCTATTTGATCCAGCAATCCTACTGTTCAATATTTATCCAAAGCAAATAAAGATATTTCCTAAACAAACAAACAAAAAATACTTGCACTCAAATGTTTATAGTAGCACAATTCAAAATTGCAAAGATGTGGAACTAACTATAGTGCCCATCAATACATGAGTGATTAAGAAATGTGGTAAACCATAAAAAGGTGGTGATCTAGGTGGTGATCTAGTATTCTTTTGTAGTACCTACATGAAACTAGAGACCATTCCTTTAAATGAAGTATTGCAAGAATGGAAAAACAAACACCACATATACTCAACACAAATTATAACTAGTTGATCAACATTTATGTGTATGTATGGCAATGAAACTCAATGGAAGTCAAGTTAAGAGGAAGGGGAGAGGAGAAGATGAGTAAGTTTACACCTGGTGGGTACAATGAACGTTTTCTGGGTGAAGGATAAACTTATAACTTTGACTTAAATGTACAAAAGCAGATGGACTCTGTGGCTCATGATTGTAATCCTAGCCCTCTGGGAGGCCAAGAAGGGTGGATGGCTTGAGCTCAAGTGTTCAGAAACCAGCTTGAGCAACAGTGAGACCCTATCTCTACTAAATATAGAAAATATTAGCTGGTAGTGGTAGCACATGCCAGTAGTCCCAACTAGTTGAAATGCTAAGAGAAGAGAATTGCTTGAGCCCAGGAGTTTGAGATTGCTGTGAGCTATCACACCATGGCACTCTAGCCTGGGGCAACAGAGTGAGAGTCTGTCTCAAAATAAAATAAAATAAAATAAAATGTACAGAAGCAAATTATGTAACTAAAATGTGTGCACCCTAGTAATATTCTGAAATTATTAAAAAAGATGAAAATGTCAAAGAAAAAAAGAAAGAAAATTGCCTTCTTTTTAATACCCTAATAATACTGATGCTAAGTATGATATGGTATGAATACAAGACCATGCATATGGAAACATGTCTTCAACCATTTTATTGAGGAGGAGTCTTTAGATTTCATTTATTTTAGAAAAATGTTTCAACATATTTGTGAAAAGTGTTATTTTATATTTGTGTTTTAATTTATTTTTATACAGGCCCAGGTATCATATTGCTCAGTATAAAAATCTGTTTATTTCTCAAGATATCTGTAACAATTCATGTTTCTGTGAACAAGATATGAGAATACTACATCTCAGCGAGCAGCAGGTGTTATCACTTGATTTAATTTCCCCAATATGAAGTGCATAAATTGATATAACTTTATTACTCTAATTTAGATTTTCTTGCTACTAGAGAGGTAGGGCATCCTTTCATGCTGTTTGAGAACGTCTCCTAAATTTTTTGAACATATTTATTTTATTTATGCATTCAGATTTCAGTGTATATAGATTCTTTTTTGATCTGAGGTAGACGTTCATTAAATAAATAAATAAATAAATAATCTCTGTCCCAAATTAAAATTTCTGTTTTTGGCTATTTCAAGGTTTCCATGTATACTGGTATCCATTTCTAGACACAATATTAACAATGATTGTGTTGTATTTTTTAAAACCTCTGAACAATATTCAATAATAAGGAATTAAATGGCCATTTATGCCTTTTTCCTGTTTTTAACAGAAATAGCTTTAACATTTCACCATTTAGAATTGTGCTTATTTTTGAGTTTGGCAGTCTCTACAATATTTAAGTAGATGCTTCCTCTTTCTACAATGACAAGCAGATTTAATATGGAATGGCCCCTGAATTAATATATGGCTATAATGACCATTTTTTCTCCATTGATTAGCACAATACCAAAAATTAATATTGACAGCTATTGCTGATATTTAAAGATTTATGCACTCCATTTTATAAATACTAATGGTCATACTATATACTTACTTTATTTTCATAATTCTTGGTTTCCCAATCATTTATTTAGAATTTTTGTGCCTACATTAATGAGATTTCTCTATATAGTTTTTTGTTTTACTTAAGGGTCATTACAAAGATAATACTCTGGGGGGTGTTTTGTTTTGTTTTGTTTTGTTTAGACAAAATCTCACTCCAGTGCCCTGGCTAGAGTGCTGTGGTTTCATAGCTCACAGCAACCTCAAACTCGTAGGCTCAAGCAATCCTCTTACTTAAGCTTCTCAAGTAGGTAGGACTACATGTGTGCATCACAACACTTAGGTAGGTGTTTTCCTTTTTTTCTTTTTTTTTTTTTTCTATTTTTTAGTAGAACCAGGGTCTTGAATTTGTGAACTCAAGCAATGCATTGGCCTCGGCCTCCCAGAGTGCTAAGATTATAGGCATGAGCCACTGTGCCTGGCAATAATACTTATTTTATCAAATGGATTGAAAAGCTTTCTGTCATATTTGATGCTGTCTAGTCTTGGTAAATTTTTTTTATTTCAATTGGAAATCTTCAATTGTCCTAAACTTTTTCTAATTCAATTTATTTCTTCTTAAGTAGTAGATTTTCCTTTGAAATAATCTATATTCTTGAGGTTTTAAAATATGATACGACAGACTAGCATATGGTATTTTCTTATTTCTTTTCTCATGCTCCATATAAAATTCTCATATAACATTTCAGCATTTGCAGTTTTCTTTAATCCTAATTCACATATTATAAATTTATGTGGCCTCGCTTTTTCTTAATCAGACCTGTCATTCCACTGAATTTAATTTTTAAAATTAATTTCACTTTTATTTTTACTTATTTTTCTGTATCTAATTTCCTTTGGATTATGTTGCCATTCTTTTTTCTAATTTCTTAAAATAAATATATAAGTTCTTTATTTCTGGTCATTTTTTACAATTTTTAAGAAACTAAAGAACAAGATACCATTAGTAAGATAGAAGAACAGGAATTACAAGTCTTCTTCCTCCACAGAAAAACAACAAATAGGCAATTATCCATGATGAGAACAGCTCTGAGTGAGTAAAACCTGTAGCAACACAGTGATGCAACAACAACAACAAAAAAAGAGCGAGAGAGAAGAATAATGACCCAAAAAGCATTACTGGGGAGACTGGCATACCCAGACCTCTGCAGCTGCTAGAAATAAAGAAGCAGCATGGAGTACATGAGTCTCAGCCATACAGTGGATGCCACTGTAGTTCCCAGCTATCTGCAGTGCAGAAGACATTGACATTTTTCACCACTGAGACAAGTGGCAGTCATCCTTGTAGAAGATCTCCCAAACAGGGAGACGCTACCGAGACCCCCACCAAACAAAGAGCTGCTGTTATGCCCACTTGAGACTGGAGCCACCACTTCTCCAAAATATATATATCTCCATGACTCCAAATCAATAGCCACTCCACACATCCCTACACTTCAAATTCCACCTGCCTAAAACACTACAGCTTCTACCATGCTAAAGACTAACACTTCCACAGCCTTATAGCTGACATTGCTTTATTTGTGCTTACACTACAGAAAGCAGCTCCATATGCACTATGGTGAGCACCTAAGGCACTAACACCTGAGGTACCATCACAACAGCCTAGCCCAGTCCCTGGACCCTGGAGCTATTATAACTCCTCTTATAATGTGCTTCCAAACCCTGCCTTCATGGCAGCAGTACGTGTGCCTGTCCCTCAGACACTGGAGCTGCCCCCAGTATGAGCTGGTTTCATCCCAGGCCCAGAAGTGCTGTAGCTTTGCATACGGTGTGCTCTGGAATCAGCTTCTTGGGTGCTGCAAATACCTGCACCTCACACACCATGACTAATGTAGTACCAGGGCACCTATTCCCCAGGCATCAGTTCACCTCTACCACAGACCCCCGGAATCATAGCCAAGAATAATATACCCAGAAAAGCTATCCTGAAATTAAGGAGAAATAAAGTCCTTTAGGAAAATAGGAAAAACAAGGGAAAATTCATCACCACTAGACTGACATTACAAGAAGCATGTAAGGGAGTGCTATAACTGGAAGCAAAAGAATGAAAAAAATTAAAAGACACATTAAAAAATTATGGAGATAAATGAGAATAGAAACATATCATACAAAATCTTAAGGAATATAGCAAAACCTGTTAAGAGGGAAGTTAACATCCATAAAAGCCTACATCAAAAAAGAAGAAACACTTTTAACAAAACACCTAATGATGCCTCTCAAGGAACTAGAAAATTGGTAGAAGGAAGAAAATATTAATAAAAAAGCTACGCACAGAAATAATCAGACTGGAGACTAGAAAAAGAAATTAAAAGATTAACTAAAAGAGTTGTATTTTAAAAACAAAAAAATTGATGAAGCTTTATCTAACCTAGGAAAAGACTCAAATAACAGAAGACTCAAATAAGTAAAATCAGAGATGAAAAAAAAATGAAACATTACAACTGATGCTACAGAATTAACAAGGATCACAAGGAACTTTTACTACCAACTATATGCCAAGAAATTTGACAACATTTGAATTATTGGATGAATTCCTAAACATATACAATCTAACAAGATTAAATTATAAAGAAGGAGAAAATATGAACAGACCACTAACAAGTGAGAAATTGAATCAGTTTTAAATGTCTTCCATCAAAGTAAAGCACAGGACCTGATAATTTCACTAAATTCCACCAAAAAATTCAAGAAACTAATGCGAATTGTTCCCAAATTATTCTACAAAATTAAAGAGGAAAGTCTCTTTTAAAATTCATTTTACAAACCCAGAATTACCTTGATACCAAAATCACATAAGGACACAATAAAAAAAAGAAAACTATCCCAGTTAACATCCAGGATAAACATACATGCAGAAATCCTCAACATACTAGCAAATTGAATCCAGCAGTGCATCAAAAAGTTCAGATTTAGTGATAGATTGTGAAGAAATGGGTGACCAAACAAATTATAGTATTAAGATTAGCAATTATTTGCATAGAATATAATATGTAGGAGGTTGTTTTTAAGTGCTATTTTAAAGTTCAAAACAATAAAACAATCCTATGATGTCAGTTCCACAATTGCACGAAAGTATGTATGATGCTACTGAGGCCTGGAAAGGTTAACTAACTTCTCTAGTCTCTTAGCTAGTTAATGGCAGAATATGATTCCCATCCAAGTATCAATGACCTTTAGCATTACATTATTTTGGAGAAGTGATTAGGGTGGACAAAAGACTTGTCAACTTACTGGTGGTTGCTTTTTCATCATGGTCTGTGTATAAAGGTATATATTAGTAAATATAGAAGTGAAAGGAGTAATTTGTTATGAACAGCAGCATTGAGATTGCAAACTGGAAAGGCCTTACCTGTGAGCTGTTTGGGCTTTTTATGGACTTGGCACTCGGTCAAACTGCCTTGGGAGAACTTGGGCAAGAGTGCAGAGGTCTTTGAGTGTTGTCTGGGGGCCCCAGACTGAGCCACCAAGGCAGACGGAGCTACCAGTGTTTGGTTGTGGACTGTGTGGAGCCACTGTGGGGGAACTGCCCTGGCAAGCTCCACCCTCAGGGTCACAGAACATGCATCAGGTGGGAGCAAGTAATCTACTGACTGAGCAGCCTAAATGCAGGGACTGAGTCACCTTGCAGCCTTAGCCCTCAGGGGCATGGGGTGAGACCGGTTTTGGCATACTGGAGGGATATTGGAAGCCAGGTTGCCTCAACTCTAACTGAGCTTCCCCAAGACACATAGTGATGAACCTAGTGACCATCTTTGTCCGAAGTCAAGACAAAAGAAAAGATTCTTCAAGCTGCCTAGAGTAAGCACCAGTTGACCTACAGGGGCAAATCTATCACAGTGACTGCAGACTTCTTTAATGAAACTTTCCAAGCAAGAAGACAGTGATAATCTACCTTTAATTTACTTAAACAGAACAATCTCCAGCCCAGAATTCTATATCCTGCTAAGCTAAGTTCTAAACTTGACAGAGAAATCAAATCATTTACTGATATACAAACATTGAGGAAATTCACCACAAGACCAGCTCTACAGGAAATACTCCAATCTGTTCTCCACATTCACCATCACAATGGATCAACAGCAAAATAAGAACTCAGAAATTAAAGGACAGAGCCTAACTTCCACACTGATGCAAAAGATAAAACTAAGCAATGGAATCCCACAAAATAAGAAGTAGAGAATACTACCACACTTATCAATTATCTCAAAAAATGTAAATGGCTTGAATTCCCCACTAAAGAGGCATAGATTGGCTGACTGGATTAAAAAACACAAGCCATCCATTTGCTGTCTGCAGGAAATACACCTAGCTTCAAAAGACAAATTAAAATTCTGAGTTAAGGGTTGGCAGACAATTTTTCAGGCAAATGGAATTCAGAAGAAAAGAGGAGTTGCAGTCTTATTTTCAGATACATGTGGATTTAAAGCAACTAAAGTCAAAAAAGACAAAGATGGTCACTTTATATTGGTCAAGGGAAAAATACAACAAGAAGATGTTTCAATTCTAAATATTTATGTACCAAATTTAAATGCTCCCAGGTTCTTCAAACAAACCTTACTCAGTCTGAGCAATATGATATCCTATAATACCATAATAACAGAGGACTTTAATACTCCTCTTACAGAGCAGTATTAGCGGAAAGATCCGTTAAACAGAAATTGAACAAGTATATAAGGGACTTAAATGAGACCCTAGAACAACTGTGCTTGATAGTTACATATAGAACACTCTATCACACAGATAAAGAATATACATTCTTCTCATTGACCTATGGAACATTCTCCAAAATTGATCATATCCTAGGACACAAAACAAACTTCAACGGAATCAAAAGAATTGAAATTTTACCTTGTATTTTCTCAGACCACAAGTCACTAAAGTTGGAACTCAATTCCAACAAAAACATTCAACCTCACACAAAGGCATGGAAATTAAACAACCTTCTGTTGAATGACAGTTGGGTGCAGGAAGAAATAAAACAGGAAATCATTAACTTCCTTGAGCATAACAACAATGGAGACACAAGCTACCAAAACCTGTGAGATACTGCAAAAGCAGTTCTAAGAGAAAAATTTATTGCTTTAGATGCCTACATTCGAAAAAGAGAAAGAGAGCGCATCAACAAACTCACAAGCCATCTTATGGAATTGAAAAAATAAGAAAAATCTGAGCCTAACCCAGCAGAAGAAAATAAATATCCAAAATTAAATCAGAGATCAATGAAATTGAAAACAAAAGAAACATTCAGAAAATTAATGAAACAAGGAGATGGCTTTTCGAAAAAATAAATAAAATAGATGAA